>LOEQ01006346.1:23537-38122 GCA_001685075.1 Bramus lutescens | reverse complement strand
GGAGAGAGAGAGAGGAGAGAGAGAGGAGAGAGAGAGAGAGAGAGAGAGAGAGAGCTTCTTGTTTCACCTTCAAGCATTGTTTCTAGTGTTTTGCCTCCTTGGTCAGGAGAGTTCTCTCTAATAGCTTCAGTCTTCCCTATGCCTGGCAAGGCCTCCTCTTCCCACAGTGCAGATACATTCTAGAGTCTTTGTGCTTTCTACAGTTGAATTTTACTTTGAAATTTAAAGTCTATAGGCATTTATTTATATATTTATTTATATATGATGTGAAATAGAGGGTAGGTGCAATGTCAAATTTGAGTGTAATAAAAGTGACCTCAATGTTTTTAACTTAAAAATAGCTCTCAGAACTCCACAACAGATCAGGCTGCTTACGTTGGGAATACCAGACACTGACGATGAAAAAAGCGGGGAGTGACAACGGGAAAGCACATCTGTCTGAAAGCACATCTGCCTGACCTCTCAGTTGTCTCTGAAGTGAACTAATGGTGCGAGTTGATTCTTTGGGAGTTGGGGCCCACACCGTGGGGAGGTCCCGAGTTCACCCGGCTGACTGTGTCGTCCAGAAAAAAATGGTAATCTGGGAGAGACTCTGCCTGTCTTAAGGTTGATAGAGAGCAGGAGCAGAAACTTCTTCCTCGAGGTCTCAGACCTGACTGCTGCACTGGAGCTTTTAAAGATGCCAATCTGGTCACTGTGAGATTACACAGTGCCTGGCTGATGCTGAGAGCCACCGTCCTGTGTGTGTGCTTCCTAACCAAGCCTATCTCATGCTACCCACTACAAATTTAAAGATGATTCAAGCAACATTTCCTTAAACTTTGGCTCTAAAGCTCTAATTCCTGTGGCATCACCACTTTTCCTATCAGAAAAGACTAGAACCTTGATCTTGGGTTGAGAACACCTGTGCACCTCTCTAGACATATTTGAATCTACACAATAGATTTAAGAGAATTGAAAACATATGTGTCTAATAAATTTCAAAGTAATTTCCTCTGTGAATGAGCCAGAACTATCCCTTGAACCTATGGTTTCTTTGTATCTCTCAAAATGGAGAACTGATGTAGCCGCTTTAGAAAAGCAAGTTTAGCGCACACGCAGTCACTCAGGTGTTTTCCTGCTTTACAGGGCCACAAGACAACACCCCAGTTGTGGACACTAGAGCCTCTGGGGATGGTTAGACTTGCCAGCTTCATGTAGGTGAATTACTTGGTGTGGAGTCAAACCAGGACAACATGGTTTGCTTGAGAGTCATGGGATCAAGTGTGCAATAGAATTTTCCTCAGCTCCATGAGCTTAAACTCAATGCAGGTGACCCAAGGGGGCCTCAGGGGGGACACATTCCCCTGAATATCACCTGGACATTCTTGGCACTGGAGAGTCAACGTGACTGGGAAAATAGCTGCTAGTGCTCCCCAGAAAAGTCATCCTTTGCAGGAATGCAATTAAACAGGCGTTTGGGCTAGAAATAAAAGAGCATGCATAGACTAATGTGCTAAGAACACTCTTTGTACATTTCAGAAAGCATAGCTGTTTACAGCCAAGCAGCCGAAAGGCCCATTGCTGGTTTTCTGGCCTCTCTAACTGGTGTTTCCAGGTGAATGTTAACGCAAAGGGTAGCAAAGAGCGGACTGCCGCAAGCTATGTTGCATTGGTACGCTGGAGAAAACGGGAACAAGGCGCCACCAGCTCAAGCTCTAGGTTAAAATGGATCCATTCTAGCACAGGTCAGTTTGCTCAGTTAGTGAGTCCAGTTGCCAGGTTCACTCCCATGACCTTAGCCAAAGTGCTCTGAGGTTGTGCCCAGCTGGCTTCTTCCTTGCCCTTGCCATCCAAGAACAGCATGGACAGCTGTGATCAAAAACAGGGCGTGTCCCTAAGCTGCGGGGCTCGGATGCCACACTTCAGAGTCCTTCTCTCATCGTGGCATTTGGCGTTGAGAACCACGCCTTGGCTTTGCGCCCTAGGCAGCTGAGAGGTTGCATGAGGTTGATAGGGGTTCTCGGTTCCCCTTCTTTATCTCCTTCTATGGTAGAAAAGGCACATTTTCCTTGGGGATTCTTCAGACATTCCCAAACTGTCGGCGGGGTCTTCCTGTGGACTGATGCTGTGTTTGAGGATGATCTCTGCAAGGAAATGACATTTATAGAACCGTCAACCTCATGGAGGGTTGGTGCACCTATCCTTTGAGAATCTTTATACTTAGGTCTGTATACGCACACACTGGAAAATATTTCTCCTCTGCATTTACACTTTAATCTAGTAACAATTCACTCATTCACTTTAATACATATTAATGATATAAGTATAATTATAAATTATTATAATATATTACATATTATATAAATGGTATATTATAATTATAATAATGGATTATATTAATTATAATAATATATTAAATATATTGATATATCTTAACTGAGAGCCTCCTCTGCTCTAAGGAGAGGTTACGTGAGGTTTGCAGGGCTTCTCACTTGGACAAGAGGCATGGTTGGTCATGTGACTTAATGAACCTGGCAGAAGCATTTTGGAGGAACCTCCACTGAGATAATTAGCCTTAAAATAAAAACAAGTCATCTGTCAAAGAGCATGGTATTTTAGGGACCTCGAGAAAGGAGTGGAGAGAAGTTGGCAAAGTCCAGAACAAGTTAGATGATCAGGAGTCTATAGTTGTAGCTGTTGTTTTTCTCCAAATGAATGTGTTTATAAAGCAGTGCAAACCACAACTCTCAGGTGGACGCCGATGCCATTTTAAATGTTCTTCCAATAAAGGCGACCCTGTAAACATCCAATGTGAATCATCAACAACAAAATTTAATCTACCTTTCAATACAGTTTTATGCTTTTTACAATTGTCTAAATAAGTGTGGGAGATTAGAAATATGTTTGCTCCTGTACACATAATGGAAAATTATTCAACTTCAAAGAATAAGATTCTGTCATTTTCAGAAAAATGGAAAAAACTGGACTTATATCAAAGTAACCATTTATCAACTGATGAGATAAAAATATATTACTTGTTAGCATATAGAAGAAGAATATAATCTAGGGATCGTGGCATCGTTTGCCATGTGACTAGGCCAGGCCATCAGAACCTTCTGCCTGTTTGTTCATTTTGGATGTAATTATGGTGTAAGTTATCTCCTCTGGAAGTTTCATTTTGGACAAACTGTGGCCTAAGCCTTGCA
This sequence comes from Bramus lutescens, assembly GCA_001685075.1. NCBI lineage: Eukaryota > Metazoa > Chordata > Mammalia > Rodentia > Cricetidae > Bramus > Bramus lutescens. Next base: position 34,934 of record LOEQ01006346.1, on the reverse strand, counting down.
TACAGTAACATAACACATACTCTTTCTGCCACAACAACACGGGAGGATGGAGGCTCTGTGTCTGTGTCGTTATGGATCACCTCATTTTCTCTCACTCAGCATTGGAGAGACTTGAAATGAAGGTTAACACTGGCTCATTCTGCAAAGCCAACAAAAATTTCCCTTTACACCCAGAATCTGTCCCATGGTTTAGACAGGTACTGCTCCTTCGTTTGTACAGTTTCCCAGCTGCCCCGATTTGTGGTCTTGGTTTTAGTGTAGCCAAAATACAAGTCCTGAAAGGACCGAGATGAATGTGCTAATGCATTCAGGGAAATTAGAGCCCTGGTAACCTTAAGAGAGAATCTGCCCTTTCGACGGCGTGGATTTAAATCAAGTAAGCTATCATGTGATCTCAGATCTTGTGCTTTTAAAACTGGCTCAGTTAGTCTTTTCATCCCAGCAGAAGTGACTCCATTCTCTCCTCCCGTCTTTCTCAGTACACTTAGAAATCTTTGTGGAGAACTTGGAGTCCCATCATTTATTGGTTATGTCACAAACAGGACATTCACCTGCATTCATTCTTGGCATTGGTTTTATATGTTCATATTTCATTTCCCTATCTTGAGTGCCAACTGAAGCATCCCTGAAGACCAACACAGCCACCCATCAAATTTAATGCTGCCTCTTTTCTTATTATCTATAGACCAATCTTTATGGATCACTGAAAAAAAAACTGCCTCATTTTGCCAACAAGACAAATTATGGCATTCACCAGCAGCCAAAGAAACTTTAGAAGTGAAATTCTGACTGTAGAGAAGACATGAAAGAAGTTGGCAGAAACCAGAAGACGGGGCAGATAGATGATAGATGTGTGTATATTTGACACCATGAAATAATAAAGAGTCAAGAGCTCTAATTAGAAGGGGATAAAAATGACACAAAGGACATGAAGGGCTAATTAATTAACTTGCAAAAAGATGGTCAACACTACAGTTATCAGAGAAAGACATTGAAATTATGAGTATTATGTCACCCATGCAATTATGATTAAAGCTAAAAAGACTAACTGTGTGGTGATGGTGAGGACAAGGCATGATGGGGCTTGCATACATTTCTGGTGAGAGCTTCATATGGGAAGCCACTTTGAAGTAATATTTGGATGTTTCTTATGAAGTTAAGCATATACCTACCCTGTGAACCAGCTATTAGATCTTAACTACAGAGAGATGGAAACACTTCTTGACCTAAACTTAGAACAACCCAGATGGCCACCATGAAGATAGTGGAGAAATGTTGTAGAATAATCTTCTCAAACACTATGAAGATGTGTCTAGCCATGGTGCCTTCTGATTGGTTTAATAAGAACTGAATGGCCCAGTAGCTAGGCAGAAAGAGGTTATAGATGGGACTTCCGGGCAGAGAGAGAGAAAGAGGAGATGAATCTAGGTGAGAAGGAGATGCTGAGAGGACAGAGAGGAAACAGGGGGTGCAAGACAGGAGGAAAGTAAAAAGCCATGAGGCCAAAAGTAGACTAATACAGATGGATTAATTTAAGTTACAAGAGCTAGTAGGACAGGCCTAAGCTATAGGCTGAGTTTTCATAATTAATATTAATCTCCATGTTGTTTTTAGTGAGCTGGTGGTACAGAGAAAGACTCGCTCCAGATAAATAGGGCTAGGAGATGGTCAGTTGGTAATATGCTTGCTGTGGAGGCATGAGGACCTGAAGTCAACCCCTGCAAACCTCATGTAAAAAGCTGGTGTTCTGGAAGCATGGAGGAGGCAGAGACAAATGATCCCTGTGACTCCATGGCTAGCCTGCCTGGCCTAACTGGCAAGCCGGGGGCTCCAGTGAGAGACTGCCTCAAAAAACAAAGGCACTGGAAGAATGATATTCAAGGATGACCTCTGGCAGTCACGCATGTGCACATACACATATGTGAGCACTCACATGAACACATACATATAAACACATAAGATACTGGGTAAACAAACTGTGGTGTATCCTTAGAGAAGGATACCATCCAGCTCAGAATAGCACCAAGTGCTAATGTGCTCAACTCAGATCTCAAAACCTGCTGAGCAGAACCCAGCACACAGTTGATAGGCTGTAGAGCTGCAGATACATGAAGTTTAAGAGCACCAACAATCTGAGATTGGATAAGAAGAACAAAAACAATGGCTAGTCATGATTTGGCTCTGGTGCAATCTGGCTAACAGAGGCATTTTGTATTTTGACTGAGCCATTGGTAAAGTATGTACATACACTTATAAAATTCATTAGGTCATATTCTTAAGATCTGTACACTAGAGTTTTGCTATAATAAAAATTTGAAAAGGATCACATCTCAGGTGGAATTTTGGCTGGGACAAAGCCAAATAGAAGCAACTTTGTTTTTCTGGTCTTTGGAATTTCAGAATTCTTTTCCTTCTTAAATATTTTCCCACCTTCTATTTTATATTTTTCTAGTTTTTATTGATGGGTTATGATTATTTTCACCCATGATTTCTGTCCATGGAGGTAGAAGATGGAACAAAGACACCGAGCCACAGTTTTATAAATATAAGACCAAATGAAGAGTGGCAGACACTAGCTCCCAGTTCCCTAGCTTTCAGCCCAACCTGCAGTTGACAGCATCTCAAGCTTCCAGGCCAGGACTTTGTGGTTTATGGATTTGTAGAGTCAGCAGAGCTAAACATTGGGAAAGATTGCACTGTGATTGGTAGAAAAGCCCAAGTTCTTTCCCTAAGCCCTAACATTTTCAGAAGTTAAAATTCCTGAAAGAATGAAGGAAGACGTGGTTGAGACTGTGTTAGTGACGTGATGCAGTTGCAAATGAGGGTGGTAGGAGGTTAGAGAGAAGGCTCAGTGGTTAGGGGCCCTTGTTGCTCTTGCAGAGGACACATCTACAGTTCTTAGTACCCATGTGCTGGCTTACAGCCTTCCCTAATTCCAGTTCCAGGGAATCCAGGGCCCTCTTCTGACCTCAGTGGGAACCAGGCATGAATGTGGTGCACATAAATACATGCAGGCAAAGCAGCTATGTGCATACAATAAATGAATTTAAAAAGCATTTTTAACTGAATAGCTTAAGCCTTTTATTTAAATTTTGTTGTTCTTTCACAGAACTATCAATCCGATTTTATGACTTGTCCTACTCTTGATTTCCGTGTGTGTTGGATGTAGGTGCTTGTTTTTAACCGGTCGGAGAAACTTTTCTGAGTGCGGTAAGCTTGCATTCTAATTCACAGAGCTACAACTGGAGAGGGACCCTTCTCCTTTCCACCCTTTCGAATGGATAGGCTACTTTTGAAGAGCAGTTGGCTAGTTGCCGAAAAGCGAGGAAATGTGGAGAACTTCTATAGGCCTTTCCACCCACCTCTTTTCCCTCGTTGGCATCTGGCATCAGTATACCTTCATTATCATTGATGACCCCATAACAGCTCACTATTCCTAACCAAAGCCCACAGTTTACACCAGGATTCCATCTTATCATTTGTTTTTGCTGTTTAATAAAGTTCCATTATATGATTGTCCTGTAGTTTGTGGAGTGAATTCTTGGATACTTCCAACTTTGATAGCTATTACTAACCTTTCTGTGAACATTCCTGTGGGTCTATTTCTTAACGGGGGCGGTTGTCAGTTTTCAGGTCACCTTGGAAATGCCCAGAAACATTGCCGTTCTTCTGAATGGGATTTTCACATCTGATCTTCCTAAAGTTTGTTATCTTTTCTCAATTAGTGCCGTTTGCCCCGTAAGGCTAATTCTCAGGGTAGTGCCCCTTGTGACTTCTTTACTTCTTTACCATTTCATTTTCTCCCACAAACAAGTCACGTAGAATGCCAGGGACATGCCAACCTCATTCTGGAAAGAAGATAACGTTTCCAGCTTCCCGGTGACCCACGAACTAGCCTGCGCACTTATTTTACTATTTTGCTTCTGTGATAAAATACCACAACCAAAGCAAATGTATAGAATGAAGAGTTCATTGGGGCTTATGGTTCCATGATAGCTGGAGGCTCGGCAGCAGGCAGGAAGCTGAGGGATCATATCTCCAGCCACACACACAAAGCAGAGACAGTTGTAAAGAGGCAGAGACTACAAACTTCCACAGTCAACTCCCAGAGTCAGCAAAGGAACCAAGTGTTCAAATATCTGAGTCTGTTCTCATTCAAACCACCACATTCCCTCCCTGGCCCCCTTAGGCTTGTGGCCATATCATAATGCAAAAATGCATTTAGTTCCACTTTAAAAATCCCCATTAGAATTTTTTTGTCCCTATTAAAATTTTTTAAACTTAATTTTATGTGTATATGGGAGTTCTGTTTGCATGTGCATCTATGTACTGTATGCATGCTTGATGCCCGCGGAGACCAGAGAGAATGTTGGATCCCCTGGGACTAGAGTTAAAGACACCTGTGAGCTGCCATGTGGGTGCTGGGAATGAACCCAGGTTCTCTGGAAGAGCAGCCAGTGCTCTTAGCTGCTGAGACACTTCTCCAGCCCCTCTTTAACATTCCAAACACTGTTTAAGAGTGTAAAGTCCAAAGTCTCTTCAGAGACTCAGGCAACCTCCTCATTGTAACTGCCTGTAAACTAAAAAAGCAAATTATGTACTTCCAACATAAACTTCCATAGAATAGATGTTATCAGTCCACAAGTAAGGATTGGGTCAGTGTGAGGGAGTACCAAACCAAAACACAACTGAAACCCATTAGAACAAACCCCAAGTCCTGGAGCTCCATATCCATTGTCTGGAACTTCAATTTCAAAGGACTTGAGATGGCATCTTAGTTGGTTACTCTTGTGTGATGAAATGCCGTAAGCAAAAGCAAGGTGGGGAGAGGAGAGTTTGTTTGGCTTACATATCCTGAATCACAGTCTACGAGGGAAGAAGTTAAGACCTGAGCTCAAAGGAAGTGGAAGGCTGAAACCCCAGGAGCCGATATAGAGGCGGTGGAGGAATGCTGTTTACATGGCTTGCTCAGCCTGCTTTCTTACAGCATCCAGGACCACCAGCCCAGGGATGGCATCACCCACAATGGGCTGGGCCCTCCTGCATCAATCATTCATTAAGAAAATGCACACTAGCTGTGGCGGTGTACACCTTCGATCCCAGCACTTGGGAGTCAGAGGCAAGAGCACCTCTGTGTGTTCAAGGCCAGGCTGGTCTACAGAGTGAGTACCAGGACAACTGAGACTAGAGAAATCCCATCCCAAGAAACAGAGAGAGAGAGAGAGAGAGAGAGAGAGAGAGAGAGATTGAGAAGGAGGAAGGGAGGGAGGGGGGAGGAAGAAAATCGTCTACAGGTTTGTCTACCAGTACAATCCTGTGTAGGCATTTTCTCATCTGAGGTCCCCTCCTTTCAGAGGACTCTGAATTGTGTCAAATTGACATAAACTGTCCAGCACATTTGGCACTGTCCTTCCAGATTTTCTTCCCACAACACACATCTCTCTTTTGGGCTGCTTTTGCTCCTTGCCTGTGGCTCTCCTTCCCAGACATTTCACAACCCTAGGATATCCGCCATCTTGGAGACTCCACTGAAACACCCTAGTTCAAGCTTCCATGCTCTCCTCTATTGTTGCCGTAACCAACTTCAGCAAGTCCTTGATATTAGGGAGCACGGCTCCTGTCCACACCACAGTGCCTCATCAGTAGAGATGGAAGGAAGAATACAGACTTTCTACACACCTCTGGAAGTCCTTTCTGGTTGGGTAACTCAGTTCAGCAATTTTACTATCTGGGTAATTTGGGGTGATCTGGAAATTTGCTGGATTGATTTTACCATCAGCCATCAGCTGAAATATCTACTCTATCCTTATTGGTTCCTTATTTCCTAAGGTGATGTCATTGTGTTCCGCAGCAATGACATTAACTCACGTGACATGTAATGAAAGAAATAAACATCCAGATCTTTTGTTTGTTTGTTTTTGTTTTTTCAAGACAGGGTTTCTCTGTTGCTTTGGAGCCTATCCTAGAGCTAGCTCTTGTAGACCAGGCTGGCCTCGAACTTCTAGGGTTCCGCCTGCCTCTGCTTCCCAAGTGCTGGGATTAAAGGTGTGTGCCACCACCAGCTGGCCATTTAAATCTTTTAAATTAGGGTCATTTTTTGTGTGTATACATGGGTGCTGGTGAGAGTGCTATGTGTATAAGTGGAAGTCAGAGGAGAGACTGCAGGAGTCGATCCTCTCCTTCTACCATGTGGGTTCCAGTCATCAAACTCAACTCAATATGCTTGGCAGCATTTACTTTTACCTGCTGAGCTACCTCCCCAGCCTGAAAGCAAATGTTTTCTAATCAAAGATGACATGACTATTTCCAAATCCAAACGGAATGGAATTGTCAGTTATGTCCTGTTTGTGTTTATATTAATGCGATAATTCGGCTTCATGCTGTACTGTGTTCCAAATCCCTTTGCTCATCATTGTCTTTAATACTGGCAAATATGTTTTTGCTGAAGGGGAAGCTCACTGGCAAGGTTAGCAATGGATACTCAGTGCAGGTTATTTGTGGGACATTCATTCTTAGTCTTGAGTCTCCGTGGGTCTAGAAAGCAATGAAATATTCTATACACCCATCCACATGACTTCTTTTGCCCCTTCAGGGTCTGTTTCTCCTTATTCAGGGTCAGAGCTGCCTGGAATAGGGCGGCTGGATTTCGAGAAACATGATTTAACCTTTCGTCTTTGAGAAATAGTCAGAGCCCAATTAAACACGGGCCCAGGGCTTGGAGCCGTTCCCTTTTCTGTGACAGGTATGCTCCAAGCGTCTGTTGCTTTAATTGCCTTAGCTCTACTTTGACTTGAATTTGGAACAGTCCTCAGGACAACTTAAAGTCCATCCCCAGGATGAAGTCAACAGGCTGAAGTCACCATTGTTCAACAAGGCTGACGTGAAGGGCTGGCCGGAGCTGGGTGTTTTGGGGTGCTGAGTATATTCCTGAAGGAGCAATGGTTTGGTCCAAGTGGAGAGTCAAACTATCGTTTTCTGTCACGGAGATGTGGAAAGACACCTGACTTACCTGAGGAGGAGGCACAGTGCTCTGCGTGCTTCCAGGGTTCCCCAGCTTTTACATGGTTCCTTTGCCTTTTCTTTTCCTAACACAGCTCGATCATAACAAGCCGCTCCTTCCCCTGCACTCCTGGTCCCTGGGGATGTTTTATTAAATCAGGAATATGAGCGGCCGTTGACACATCCTTCGAATAACGTGCTGAAGGTGAGCTGCCCTTGGCATGACTCACGTTAGTGATCAATTATGATAAATCTGAAATGTCAGCGGGGCTATTCACCTTTGGCTTAAAATGCGTCGCTTAAGTTTGTCTCCATCCGTCAAGATACTCAGACATAAATGGCACTCAGCAGGTCCCTCGGACCATTAGCGGCTCGCACCCCCTAATTGCTTCTTTCCCCGCCCTGCCCTGAATACGTTTAGTGAGCAGAATATCTCCTCTCTGGCACCCTGCCCTACCTTCCTGCTTGGCAGAATTGCCCGCATTGGTGTTTGTGGAGAGGCTCCTCCGCTTGCTGGAGTGACACTAAAGGAGAGGGGTGGGGCCAGAAGAGATTTAAAAGCGGGAGGGGAGTTTCTCGGGGTTCCAAAAAGAGAAGCGCTCCCGGGAGGAATCCTATCTGCACAATTCTTCTTTAGACTTATCCCTCGTCCCGGTGGGGCTTGGAACTTTTCACCAATTCTTTTCTTTCTCTCTGAGCCTTTGCCTGACTGTGCCTGTCAATGCAAGAAATAGAGCTCACAGGCTCTGCAAAATTTGTCATAAGGGTGTCAAGTATTTCTTATTGCTGTCCAAGATAAAAGAAAAAATAAATAAAAAGTGAGATAAGGAACTCTTTCCTGGAGCAGTTCAGGCTGCACCCAGCGATTCTTGAGAGGTGGAGAAGGAGCTGGAAGGCAGCATTAAAACAGCTAAATGAAAGATGCCCTGGGGCCGAAGGCCGACCTGGCTGGAAGCTCTGGGGGTCTGAAGCGTGAACTCCGCCTGCTCTAAGCTCTAGTAACTTAAGTCACTGCCTGTTGACCTTAGAACCACGGAGACCATGCTGTTGTTGCTCACCTTCCTGCCCGTAGTTTTAAAGATTAGCGTTGCCAGCGCCACAGCACAACAGCACGGGAACTGTCAGCCAGGTCCTCCCGAGAGAAGCGAAACTTCCACTTGTGCAAGTAAGTAAACCAAGAACGGGAGCCCACCCCCTCGGGGACAGTGCCTCCAGGCATCTGTTTAGCCTACCTTGTGCATCTGCGCTTATTCCCCCGTCGGCTGTCTTCGGGTGTGTATGTTTGTTTTTGTTGTGTATTCTGGTGTGTATGTGTGTGTGTGTTTGTGTGTGTGTGTGTGTTTGTGTGTGTGTGTGTGTCTCCTCATTGAGCTCGATGCTGCCAATTATAAAATGTCGTGATTCTCCACTGATCTCTGCATGATTGAATATGCTTCAGTTCAAAACCAGCTGGATATTTCTTATTGTGTAAACCTCAGTCCTTATTCTAGGGAGATAGTGACGCCTAGCTGATCAGCTCTGCATGAGAAATCAGGGAAACATATGGTGGCAGTTGGTCTTGTTGGTTTGAAAAGCCTTCTTTCAGATAACTTTGTGGCAGAAAATGGCATATGCCAATTAAAGTTTTGTTTTGTTAAAAAAAATACAGTCTCAAGTTCAGGAGTTCAGGCTCTGGTCCTCCACCCTCCTGAACTCTGAAGCTCTGTCACAGTTCCCAGGTTCTTAGTAACAGGTGCACTGTGACTCTGCAAAGTGCTGAGACGTGACAGGGAGGAAACGCCAGCTCCTCGCCCATAAACAGCCTTTTCTCTGAGAGGACTCAGGGAGTTTTCTAATTGCACATTATGGCACCTAACAGTCCAGCTGAAAACATTTTCTCGCTATTTATTCTTTACTTAGAAGGTGAGTGCCTATTGTGTAGGGAGGGAGCTATTTCATTTATCCAAGGGTTCACATTGTTCTGGAAATCCTTCCCTGTCATCTCTTTTTTCATTTGTGTTTTTGAGATAGTGTCTCTCTCTGTAGCTCAGACTGGCTGGGAACTCACTGCGCTTCCCAAGTCTGGGATTACAGGCGTGCACCACCACGTTTGACTTATTTGTTATTATCATCTTGTGCTCTTAAGACAGGCTCTGGCTTTTAAAAACAAAGAGTGGAGCTAAGAAAACATGTTATGTTTTCAGAAGAGAAACCTCTGGAAGATAGATAATAGAGAATTATGGGAATGAGAGAGACCAGAACTGGCCCAAATCGCCAGAGTTCAGCTGCTGCTTCTTTGCTGACCTCCAAAAACTGTATCACTCAGAGAAATCACACATAAGGAAGTCAGGTGTCCCTGCTCACAGACCCAGAAGGTCACCAGGAAGCATTCCCCGCCATTGCAGAGCAGGTCTCTGGGGTTCTGAAGGCGGGAACGGTTGCTAATGACCTCTACAGCCCCAGGACCTGGGCCACTTCCACTGTGCATATTCTCAGGAAGTTTTTGCTTAATGAAAGAATTGTTCCTCTTAACTACTGGAGACAGAAGAGACAACTCTTGGCCACAGTTGTGTTGCATGGACTGAAATGTCACTGGGGTAGCTGGAAAGTGACAAGACTCAGGTGCCTCTACCTGCACACTTTAGGGGGGTAATGGTAGGAGGCGCTTGTGCAGTTAGTAGCTAGAAGAGACGAGCCCATGAGCGGCACTTGAAGTGAGCAAGAAATTGAAGAAGCAGTTCTCGGCGTGGCTCTAGATGCTCTGGAATAGTGGGTGACTCCTATGCCTTGTTCTCCTGCCCACCCCTGCAGGTGGCTCAAGAATGCTTTTCTGAGATCGTCTGCACCAAATTGACAGGAAGTCTGCACAGAAACGATGAGACAGGGACTCTTTCACACAGGGAGAAATAGATTTTAGAAGCACACAAACACGATTTCAGGGTTGCGTCGCCTTTTTAATAGTTGGGTCATTTTACAATATCCCCGAGAAAGGATGCCTTTTCTCAGGATCATTCGTTATTGGGATGGCACGAGGTAGCCTGTGAAATATCCCTCACCCAAAGGCTGACCCAGTGAATGTCCTCCTGGGTTCCATGCCATGACCGAAGCTCTTTGGTCAGGCCATTCCATGCTCTGGCCTATTTTGAACACTGCAGGGGCTTGGCACTGATGACATAGAGTGTGATCCTCTGTTTCTTTGTCCCCCATTGCTTGCAAGCCACTGTTTTAAACTCTCTGCTTCACCCTGAATCCTAGGTTAGCTGAAAGCTAACTAGGTCACACCTTGTCACCCATACATTCCAGAGGATAGCGTTTCTTTCCCCTTTGGAAATAGATAATGTTGACATTGTCTATTCCCCCCCCCACTTAAATTCTACTTGCACTTCTTGCCTTTGGCATTGAGACTGTTCACCTACATGGGCAGCTTGACCTAGCAAGAAGAAGGCTTTGTGGTCTAGCAGGATCCAGGTAAAACGTCTCGAAGCTGCTCCTCACGTGAATGCCAGTCAGTGAAGCCAACAGATAGTACTATGGAACTGGGTTTTCTTTCCGTTCACCGTGATCAAAATCAAATGTTTTCTTGGCTTTTATTTAAGCAAAAGCAGATGAAGACAGCAGCAAAGAACAACGGTTAGCAAGTGGTTTCTGAACTTTAAATCTCTTTGCCCCAGAGGACAAATGTCAGTTGGACAGGGAATTGTTCCGGCTTGGCATCTAAACCTGTGTTATTTGTTCTTGGTAAATGGCGGTCACGGAAGAAGCTGGGCCTCAGAGAACTGACTTAGAGGCAGTTCACTGGGTAGTCTGCTGTGAGCAGTAGACAGTGACATCACTGGTTTCAGAGCGGGCTGAAGTTTGGTTGATTTCCCAGTCAGGTGCAAAGCAGAGCAGTTTTCAGGTCCAGATTTTGTCTGTTCCTAGCCAGCTGCAGAAACGTTTCTTCTGGCGTCTAACCACAGAGAATCTGCAGCAGGCTGTTTGCACATGCTCTGTCTGTCTTTATACACTCTGGAGACAGACAAGGCACCTTGCTTAGACGTCAGGCCTGCCACGTGTGAAAGGTGTGTCACGTTTTCTTCATGGTAAAAGAAAACCATTGTTCCCTCTTCCTGGGATTGTTCTCAGCACTGTGTTAATGTGGCCACGTTCAGTGCTGGCACTGTCTCAGAGGCACTCACGCAAACACTGTGCTTTCTTCCAGGGAGCGCAAAGGATTACAAAAAACTTCCCAGTTTGTGAAGCAGCCTAGTGCTTGCTTTAGGATTAGTTACTACTTCCACCCTGAACAATTCTAAAGCTAGAGAATGCAATGGTGGGCTTGTTTAATGCTGCATTTTCTGCCACTACAAACGGGAGTGAAAACAACAGGAACAGCACTTATGGTAACCTTGGTGACGTTCCTTGGGATGAGCCATCTTT
>LOEQ01006346.1:0-17795 GCA_001685075.1 Bramus lutescens | reverse complement strand
AGAGAGAGAGAGAGAGAGAGAGAGACCTGCGCATGTGAGTGCAGGTACACACAGGCCAGAGACAGAGTCCTCTGGAGCTAGCATTGCAGGCAGTTATAAGCCCCTAATTCAGGTGCTGATTATCAAGTGTATGTCCTCTAGAAGAGCAGTGCATGCTCTTAGCTGCTGAGCCATCTCTCCAGCCCCTGCATGGGTTTTTTTTTTTTCATGATTACGGAAGAGGGGTCTTCCTATTGACATTGGTAGACTAGACTCTCCTGTCTGAAGGAGCAACGGCTTGGTCTTTGGGAAGAAATCACTGCTTCTTTCAAGCTTCAGTTTAGTTATCTTACACTGGGAAAAATCAACTTCATGTCGGCCTCATCTGTTGAGGGGGTGTCTGGTGCCCCCCCTCTGCCTCAGCCTCACAAGTGCTGGGATTACAGGTGTGCACCATCACTTAAGGCTGCAAAAGGGACTTCTAGATGTGACCAGGAAGAGACAATCCTGGGTCCTGAGGACAGCCCAGGAGGAAGGCAGTCGAGGGAAGCAGAGACTCAAAGGTGCTTCACTGAAACTTTTAAAATAGAGAAAGGAGCAAGGAGCCAACAAATACAGTCTCCACATGAGCTGCCATCTGACATAGAGTTACATAGACAGTTTCCAAGTGATACAGCTACAGAAATTGTTTTAAAGGGCCCTCCTTTACAACCAGCTCTTAGAACATGGAGGTAAAGAATGAAGCCTTGCAAGGAATGTGCCTTGAGCAGTGGAATGAGCTCTTGACACACCTGAACTACAGCGGACTAAACACTAACCATTCTTGGTGTGCTCAGTTTGGAGTCAGCAATGTGGCCTGGTGTGTAGAACCCAGATCTGTAATAATAATAATAATAATAATAATAATAATAATAATAATAATAATAATACTTGGTTTAGTATCTTGTTTCAACTTGGTATCGGCCCTGAGATCTGTGGCCAGGCAGATGCTCAAAATGCCAGTGTCTTCTGAACAATTGGGTGATGGCAGCTTATATAGGTGCCACTCTCCAGATAGCAAACACACTGCCTTGCGATTCTGCCATTCACCACCCTCTCCTTGGAACAGTAACACGTGTAATAGACCATTGACGACTGAGAAATCAGGTTGAACATGAAGATTAATGTTTCAGAGACTGCAAGCTTGATTGGCCTCGAAGACCTAAAACAAACCTGTGTACCTCGACTGTGGACATGGTCAGGAGTTAGGTTAGGAGGGACCGGCGGTGGCTTGGGAGGATAATATTTTGTCACTCCTTAGGTCTCAGGCGGTAACCCCCGCTCATTTTCAGGAAGCAAATTGAACCCCAGAGAGTTCTTTACAGAGCTGAGGCTGAGGCTCAAACCTCCCAGCTTTTGTATTATTTCTGAGTCACCTGGACTCTATCTCAATCTGCCTTGATTCTGCTCTTTATGAGTAAACCAAGAGGAAAGCAATGGTTGCCAAAAAAAAAAAGAAAGAAAAAGAAAAGAAAAGAAAAAGAAAAAGCCATGAGGTAATTCATTAACCAAGTGTATTCTCGTGTGTGGTTTCATTTTCTCTTTTTCTAAGAATCCCATAGGCAGGAATAATTCTGTGAGATGTTCCGAGAGCTTTGCCAGCAAGCGTGAGAAGATGGGTGTGTGACTGAGGCTTTTGTGTGGCTACATCAGGAGTGCCTGTTCAGGAGAAAGATTTATTTGAGTCAGAGACTCAGAGTTTTCAGTCTGGGCTTGCTGGCTGTGTGTTTTCGGATCCACTGTGAGGCAGAACATCATGATAGTGGGAACATATGGCAGGAGCTGTTCTCCTCCTCTGGCAGGAAGCAGAAATGGCAACAGAGGAAGAGGCCAGGGCTCCATAAGGCAATGGTGCAGCCCTACTGTCCTACTTTCTCCTGTCACTGCCTCCTAAGAATGAGTTGTCCACTGAGAGTCTAACGCATTGGATAAGCTAGAGGAAGCTGACCTCATTGGCTCGAGAAATGGGTTTGCAGAACTCAGCCAGGACTACGCTTCACTTACCTCCAATGTATTTTTTTAACCCAGTCAAGAGGATAACAAAAACTCACCACTACACAAAGCCGCTTGTCTCTCAGTCAGTGCCCTTTCCATGTCTTTGATGGTGTCTCAGGGCTTTTATGGCTTAAGTGGTAACCAAGCATGGACCATTCCCCTCTATACAGAGGGATAGTATTGACATAAAGATATCAGAAATGGTTTTGAGTTACTTCTCTTAGACATCTATAGAGACATCAGTTCAGATTCTCCTGACCTGATACTCCCTCGTTTCTCCTGCATCTCTCTTGTGTTGTATCTACTGAAATGAAGATAACGCTTTCTAGCTTCAAACTCAGACCCCAGAGTTAGAGCCTGCTAACCCATCATGCTCAATCCTTAGGACAATAAAGTCATTTAATAAATTCCATTACAGTATGAAGGCTTAACAGAATAGAACAAGGACAGCAATAAAAGTCACAAGAATGTTAGAATTGTCCTCTGATTGTCCCCTCACCTCAAGAGTTCCGTCATTTTCTAAATGCAGGATGATAGCAGCCTGTTCCCTTCTGGTCAGGAGAGACTAGGAACCAGCCTCAGTCCAGGAAATGAGACTGTCATTTGATTCATTTCAGAACATAAAAGACAAGCCCATCCAGTAATTCATGCTGCGGTTTCCAAAGAAGGCACTGGGTTCCCATGCAGATGCTGAGAGCTGGCAAGTCAAGATGCCAGGTGGCCATGATCTAAATAGGGAAGGACTTCAGGCGCAGTGGTTAAGGCACAGAGCAAGGTATTGCTGGGACCAGGGAGGTCTACCCCAAAGATCGAGTAAACAGAAACTCAAGGGTCCCACTGAAATTAATTCCGGATAAATAGAGAATAACTTTTGAGAGTAGATAGATATAACATTTAGATTGGTCTTACATTCAAAGGTGTCTTGGGGCCAGAAATGGTTTTAGATTCTTTTGGATTTTTGGAATATTTGCACATACATACTGAGATCTGTTGGGAGCAGCATCCAAGTCTCCAGGCAGACCTCACTTACACATGAAGCCTGAAGGTGACATTATACAAAATGCTTAGTCCTCCTGTGTGATCAGGTATTGAGTTTTCCACTTGTGATGTCATGCTGATGACTATCAGAGTTTGCGATTTGGGGGACATTTGGAATGTTAGAATTTTAGATTAGAGAATTTCCATCTGTACATGTAATTCAAATTTAACTTGCCATTCTGTATTTTATGGCTACTGTAGCCTGTCTGTAACAGGGATATCAACATTTGTCTAGGGGAATGAACCAAGAATTGAATGACAGGGAAAGACAGAAGACCTCAAAAAAGGGCAGACAACAGCTTTAGACACTTCGGACAGGAGAAGCCCTGGGCTGGAGCGCCATTTAACAGATGTTGACTTGGGTGTTTTATAGGGACCCCAGGGTCCTCCTCTTTCCTCTATTGGCCCTGTCTCGGATACCCAACCCTACGCCTGCCTGCTTGCTGTTTCTCCTCACAGAGTCTTCTGGCAACAAGAAGCCAGTCACCTCAGGAGTCTTCCCTCATTTCTCCAGAATACTCACGTTGCTCTAACTCTTCCTCACCCTTGCGATGTTTCCTGACAGTTGGAAGCTAGCATTCCAACTTCTCTGCTTCCTCTTAGGAGTTCCCTCTGCTCTCCACCATATTCTAACTCATTCATTACTTGACGGCTCTGGCCACAGGGGGAGGCAGGAAGAAAGAGCATCTATTTCCACAACAGTGTGTAGAATTGTTACGGTTTGAGTCTGAAATGTTCCCTGTAAGTTCGTGCTTTGAGCGGTTGGTCCTCAAGGTCTATAGTATTTGGGGGGCTGTGGAACCTTTAGAAGGCATGGCCTGGCCTGCTGTAGTAGGTAGCCAGGCTTAGAGTCAGTCCCTTCTTCCTGTCATGGTCTCCGTCTTCTGGTCACTATGATGTTAACATCCTCCTCCACACAGCTTGCTGCCGTGAACTGAGATGCCCTAGCCTTCCCTTCCCACCACAATAGTTCTGAGTATTCTGAAACTGTGATTCAGAGCAAACCTATCAGGCATGTTGATGACAGCAACACAAAGTAACTAATATAATAATTTTATTCCCAGTTTATACAACTAAACTCAACATTCACAGACTTTCTTTCTATGATAGAAAACCTTACCTAGTTTCTTTTCTGTGTATACTAAGTATACATTAGTAGAACATGTATTTATCTTTAAATAATTCGTTTTTTCATAATTTGGCAATGCACATTTCTTATAATCCCCTTATAGAGAGGAAGGTTTGTAGAAATCTACAAGGACCCCTTATTCTGTATAGAATAGTTTTTATTTAAAATATAAGACTATAAATTTAAGTTATATGCAGAATTAACTGCATACATAGTATAAGTAGTTAATATATGACATATATAACACAATATACATAACATAATATAGCATATATAATATATGTAGAATTAACTACATATATGAATTGTCATGGGAATTATATGGATCAGATTAAATATCACTGAGACTCTGCCAGTTGACTTCTTTCTCCCCCTTAGGTCCTGCACCCTTCCTAATCTTCTCACATGGAAGACGTATCTCTCGTATTGATCCAGAAGGAACAAATCACCAGCAATTGGTGGTGGACGCTGGTATCCTAGCAATCATGGATTTTCTTTACAAGGAGGAGAGACTCTATTGGGTGGACTTAGAGAGACAACTTTTGCAAAGAGTTTTTCTTAATGGGTCAAGACAAGAGGTAAAGTCCCATTATCACGAACAGTATGTCAGGAGTTTACACAAAAGCTGGCAAATGTGACAGACTGAATGTTTAACATATAGGTAAATTGTCTAAGGCCATACCACTCTGAATGGGCCTGATCTCATGAGCTAAACAGTACTTAGAACTTGGATGGGAAGATAAATGAAAATGCATTATGGTTCAAATGTGTGTGTTAAATACAGGCATTTAATCTGCCCCTGTGGTTCTAAACTATTGATTAAACTTACAAATTGATGTTTGTAAGCCTCTAAAGAAGAACATAAGGAAATAAATGTAACTTTGAACACATCTGACTTTGTTCAGTCAGTCATTGTGAAGACATTATTTGCGTGTTGCTTTTGTACATCAGACAGTCCCTCTATGAATATCTGACCAGAGTCTTTTTGGTTGTCACACATGAGTAAGCCAGGAGGGTAAAGATGCTGCAGACATCTGGTGGGCCCAGGGCACGGCTGTCACTCAGCATCCTCACTCTGTAGGACAGCCCCACCGTGAAGCCCTGTCTAACTTCATGTGTCAATAGTGCTGAGGTCAAGAACATCTGTTTTATCTGCGTGCATTTTTTTTTCTCGTGTAGGGAAAGAAATTGCCTGACATTTAGGAAGAAAAAAATGCCTTTCTATTCTCAAAGTATTTGTACTCTGGGGATAAAAAAAAAAATGAAGCCAAGGACAGATAAAAAGTGTTGTATTTCAAGTACATACAAAAGACCCTTAATCTTTTTCTTCAACTGGTAGAACCCAGCAGTGAGTCCCTGGAGGAATGCACGCTGGATGGATTATTGAGAGCAGGTGGTTAGTGGAACCTTGAGTGTTTATTCCAAACACAAAGGGCTCATTGTTGGGAGTTTTTTTTTTTCCTTCCAAAACAAACCTCTGTCCTTTCAATTATTCCTAAAAGCTTCAATTAGGTGCAAATCTGTTTTAGTACATCTCTAATACTGGCTAGCCCCACTTTAACAAGTTTGGCTGTTCATATTCTCCGGCCATCTGCTAGAACAGCGTGGAAATCTGAGAATTTGGAGGCTCCCTGTCACCAAACTGGGAAAAAAAGCGTAAGCAGTTGTGGATTTATGTCAAATCCTTAGGAAAGGATGGACCTGATGCCTAAGAACTCACTGTTATCCCGGCTCCTGTGTTTAAAACAATATGAAAAGAGGAGCATGTGCTGAACGCAAAAACAATTGAAATGGAAGAACTAATGTGAGCATGCAGCAGTTGGTGGCTTGGCTGGCCGTTTCTGAAATCTAGCACAGCTTTGAGACTGTGCTGCCTCTACCAAGCCTCACGCTCAGCGATGTCCTGCATCACTGCACCTACTGCAAGGGTAGGGCTATGACACCACAGGAACCTGTGGGCTGAAAAGCTAAGGCTTCCTCCTACCTTGAGCCTTCCAAGCCCCATGAGAACTAGTTTGACTGGTCCAGGCTGGACTCACAGAGATACAACCTCTTTTGTTTGGTTCTTTCAAGAAAATGTGAGGGACAGCCCAAAGAGGAACCCTGCTTCTCTGGTGCCCCTGAGATCTGCAAGATGAAAGGGCTCTCATGGAAAAAGGGTAAGGCAGAAGAAAATGGAATTCCATAGCAAAGCTGCTTCTAGAGACTGTGGCGGCAGCTCAGCTGCCTGGCCTCACAGAAAATCCTGGGTGTGAGCCCCAGACGAGCATAAACTAAGTCAGGTGGGCAGACCTGTAATCCCAGCACTCAAGAAACAAAGGCAGGAGGGTCTGGAGTTCAAGGTCATCCTCAAGTACATAAAAGGTTCCAGACTGGGCTATAGGAGATCCTGTTTCTGAAGGGGGTGGTGAATCCACTCCATGACTCTGCTCAAAGCCAATGGTAAGCTCTGCTTACCCAGAACTTGGAAAGACCTAAAGCCAAATTTAGGTTAGGATCCCATTACCAAGTGCAATTGAATAAACTGCCTGTAAGCATAAAAAAGAACCTGTGAAGTTATTAATATATTGTGGCTAATCGGATAATTTCAGTAGTATGTAGGATAATTCTTTATCCCAAAGCTATAATACAAATGGCCTATTCACAAGGAGAGAGGTACCGTCGCTGAATCAAAATAAAAACTCTGTGGTTATTTTATCACGTAAAAGATGTGGGGAACACATTCAACGGCAAATACTAAAATGACAGACTTAACGTGTGCAACCATAGAGCAATTTCATTGTGAGTTATATATATTTATAATATTGAAATTTGGTTTTGCAGACAGTGTGCCGTGTAGAGAAGAATGTTTCTGGGATGGCCATAAACTGGATAGACGAAGAGGTACTCTGGGCAGATCAACAGGAAGGAACCATCACCGTGACAGATATGAAAGGCAACAGTTCCCACGTTCTTCTGAGTTCCTTAAAGCAGCCAGCAAATGTAGCAGTGGATCCAATAAAGAGGTAAGAATCTGTTGTTGTCGTTCTTTTTAAGGAAATTAAAATGAACAGAAATGAACTTCAAACCTCAACAAGATTCCCAAATCATAATACCAGAAAGGCAAACAGAATTCTGGACAATACAGAGGTGCCATTCTCTCCGAAAAGGTGGCTGGGTTGGGACTCTGTAGACACCCCTCTCTGCTTGGTGTTCTGTAAGAGCTTAGTTTTCTTTCACACTTGAAATCACAGTAGGAAATACACACACATTCTTGAATTCTCATTCAAAATTGTCAGCCTCTCCCTGGGCAGGCACCAGAGGTGGGAACCCCCACTTTAGTGACTGTTCATTCAGTTATGGTTGTGTGCTCTGTATGCATCCCCAGGTTGATATTTTGGTCTTCAGAGGTGGCCGGCAGCCTTCACAGAGCAGATCTCAGTGGGGTGGATGTGAAAACCCTGCTGGAGACACCGGAGAGGATTGCCGCGCTGACCCTGGATGGACTTGAGCAGCGGCTCTTTTGGGTTCCGGACAGCGGAGAAGGAAGACAGGCTTACATTCGTTCCTGTGATTATGATGGTGGCTCCGTCCATCTTATTAAACATCAAACACAGTAGGTTTTGCTTTTGAGAGACAGCCAAACAGTTGCCATTGGAAGCTGGTGTGATGAGTTAATTTTCCTCTTATCAGCTACAGAGGTGTGCTAGTTTGGACCAGAGTCACTAACTAGTCACTGCTGAGTGACTCTGGGCAAGTTACTTAATGTCTCCTGTAGTCAGTTTTCTTTCACTGGATATGGTAATAGTACCCATTTGTTGGTATTTTCGTGAAGATCAAGTAAATATATGCCAATAATAATTAGCAGTATGTGTAGCATATGATAAGCTCCCACAGTCGGTCATACATGTCTTTCTCCGTCATTTTGCTACTTATTTGGGAAGCATTGTCTTTCGTGAAACTTGCTCTGGAGCCAGTGCACGGAAGAAGCAAAACTTCGCCTGGTGTGGAGCTATGAAGACCAGCTCTCTCTTCACTCCTTACTCCTGGTTTCTTCTCCATTTTCATCACACTTGTGTGTGACAGGAGAGGGAGTTGGAGCTAGAGATTGTATTCTCTTAGTTCTAAGAATGATGATGTAAACCAAAATTTAAACCTAAAATGTGTTTATCTAAACCAAAGTGAGAAAAGAAAGATGATTAAAATGCAAACAAACAAACAAAAAGTTTCCAAGTGGGGGGATTCAGCTTTAAAAATTTAATGAATATATATATATATANTAACGTCCCCTCCCCTTTCTGGATGTTTTTAGGTACAGTTTGTTTACAATGGCCCTTTTTGGTGACCGTATCTTCTATTCAGCATTGAAAACGAAGGCAATTTGGATAGCCAACAAACACACCGGGAAGGACATCGTTAGAATGAACCTCAATCCATCCATTGTGCCACCTGGACAACTGAAAGTAGTGCACCCAGATGTACAGCCCGGGGCAAAGGACGGTGCCCAGGGCTCTGGTGAGTTGCTAGTTACCCCAGAAAAACCTAGCACACATTCACTTCTTACCTTCCAGTTCAAGCTAGATGCTTAGGAATTATGGTGTGTAGAAGAGATAGATTTTGACTCACCCTTCATCATTTCTTAGTTAAAACATTGTCCGGAAACAAAAGGCAGATTAAAAAGAGGAAAACATGTAGACATTTATTAGCATTCCTTTCCATAGATATGAAGAAGGACATACAGGGTTCCTAAAGAAATTAAGCATGGAGGTAGCTAGAATAGTTGAGTAAGTAATGTTCATTTACTTGGCTAACGTTTACTGCTTAAGATTGACTTATTTATGAATAACCATTGGATGCATGGTATTTAAAAGCTCAAACAATAAAACAAAATAAAACGGTCTGACTTGAAGCACTTGCTTGTTATGTATTAACGAAGGGGAGACAGAAGAAAGAAGAAAGCAAGGCAGGATGTAATTACACCTTGCAATGAGCTCAATGAATGGTATGCTGAGAGGCAAGCAGGGGTGTGATTGTGCCATTTGATTGGCTGATCAAAATCAATCAAACAAATAAATAGTCTGTCTGAGCACGTGGCCACTTAAAGGACATCTACAAGAAAGAACAGTAAATTTACAGGGAAGTTGACATGACAGAAAAAGTACTTTAAGTCCCTACTAGTGGCCTCTGAGGGGGCTAAGAAACTCAATGGCAGGTGGAGGTGGGTTGGAGCTGTTAGTATAGCCTTAGGCAAAGGTGAGATGTCAGAGAGCTTGCCTGGGCCTGTGGAGGTTTATACCTTCAGCCCAACCCTCTTAGCGTTTGCGGGAAGGTGGGTGGTAGTCTGGTGGCTTCTCCCACCAAATTCCTTCCATTCTACCTTGTAAGTACGTCTCAAATGTGCAGTCCTCTTTGTCCCGCCCCATGTTTATCGACAGTCCGTCTGTCCTGCCTAGCCCCAGTTGTGGTCGGTCACTCAGGATCTATTTCCGTCGTCGTCCCTTCAAATAGCAAATCTGATCCATTCACACCTTGCTTGGAGTCGTAAAGTCTATCCTTGGAATTCAGGCTGGAACTCACCGCGGCTGGGCCCTGTGACGTCTGTCTAACTAACTTGCGTTAGTGTCCTTGGCCTAAGTGAGCGCTAGGAAAGCCTTCCTTCAGGTCCTCAGACAGCGGTGGGTAGGCAGGGCTTTAGGCTTTAACTGGGCTGGTCCTGCCCCAGGAGCATGAGTGCCAGGCACTCAGGTTGCCATCTGACTGTTCCTTCATCTCCTGCGTTTCTTTCATTCCATGGTTCACTGAATTTATGCATTCAGGCATTATGAATTTATGCATAAACTTGCTTTCTAGTCCAGTTGCTTTCCCACTTGTTTCTGTGTGACAAATCAGGTACTTCTAGCCAAATCATATCTGTCTCATTGATGCGTATTTTTGACCACTATAAATGTGATGGATAGTCAAAAATTTTTTTAAAAATGTAGCCAAATGAATGAATAGTTGACTAATCAAGTCACAGTCTCAAATTTCTGCTTCTAAGTGTTGTCTGTATTTGAATATTTTTGCATCTCATTGCTAGAGTTTTGCTTTTCAAAGTAAGCTGTGTGTGTGTGTGTGTGTGTGTGTGTGAATAATTATTGAACAACTCAATGTGGACTCTGCCACATAAAAGGTAACTGGCACTCATAGTCAAGTAGAAGTTTTGTTTCTTATATTTATTAGCACAGATTAGCATGTTTCATTGTGACATCTTCAGACAGGAATTTTGATCATACCTCTGTTGCATTTTCGGGTGCCCCCCCTCTTCCTGCTCCCTCCTCCTCCCATGCTTCCAAACTGGTCCTCTTCCATGTTCATTCTTATGTAGACATTTTAAGGAAGTTTTCAAATACATGTGGTTTTCTTCCCAACTGGCCTTCTGAGGCCCTGCCTGGCAGTGAATGTGGATGTCTTCATGTTCGGACACATTTCCTAAAGGGAACCGCCGAGGTGGACAGGTGGAGGCCGGAATCAAGGGGGCGGCTCCTCTTGTTATCTGGCACACGCACAGGGAACTACTAGTAAGAATCGTTTGTGTTTGGTTTTAAAACTGAGCTAAAAACTGCCATGCGACTGGGCGGTGGTGGTGCACGCCTTTAATCCTAGCACTCGGGAGGAAGAGGCAGGCAGATCTCTGTGAGTTCGAGGCCAGCCTGGGTTACAAAGTGAGTTCCAGGCCAGGCAAAGATATACAGATAGATAAGCCCTGTCTCGAAAAATCAAAACAAACAAGCGAACAAAAAAAATGCCAGTTAA
Source organism: Bramus lutescens (assembly GCA_001685075.1). NCBI lineage: Eukaryota > Metazoa > Chordata > Mammalia > Rodentia > Cricetidae > Bramus > Bramus lutescens. The sequence goes on along the minus strand of LOEQ01006346.1, from coordinate 6,844 downwards.
ACTTCTGTAACTGCTGCCATGCTTCCAATGCAAAAAGTGATGAACTACAAAGAATAAAATATTTCACCAGTAGGTGAAATAGCCTGATTTTTAACGACTTATTTGAATTTGTAAAGCAAAGGTCATGGAAAAAAATTATCTGTGCGCTGCACTAGTTCATTAAATTGCAACAACTTGACAGTGAGCGATTCCATAAAATAAAGGCTGAAAATAGCTCCCATGTGGAGGCTGTGAAGCCCAAAGCCGGCTAGATACTGCCCGTGGGAAACCTGACTTCGGCTTCAACTCGCTGAGCGCGGGTGATGCATGCGCATGCGTGGTAAAACCAGGCTCGCTGCTCTGAGCCGCTCTTTAGTCTTAGTTATTTCAGTTAACTATTCTTATTTATAACAGTCGTGGGTGTTGGCCATCACCACCGCCTTCCTCCATGTTCACGTGTAGCCTTGCTGTTGGAATTTAGAAAAAGCATGTAATTTAGAGAAAGACGCCACGTGACAGAGCTCAAGGGGAGGGGTTTTGCACTGGGGGAAAGTGAATGGGAAAAACAGGGAGGAGAGAGGGGAGACTGGCCTCTGGGGACAGGAGTAGCAGAAGAAAAGAGAGAAGAGAGAGATGGGCGGTGGGCAAGGCCCTTTTAAAGGGGGATATAGTGAATGTGCACAGGAGGTGCTCTTAGTGGCTACAGCTGAGGACAGGCCAAGGTCAGACCAGTACAGATGCTTGAATACTAATGCATGCAGGTTCCAAAGTGCTTCGTGTATGTTATCGTACTGGTCCATCGAGCAGCACTATGAGACAGGACAGATGGAAAAATTGTATTATTTCATGATTCATGAACTTGCGCATGATTCGTGGAGTGCCTCTTCTGTGACCACACAGCTAGCTAGTGGCTATAGGACTGGGCTTAGTTTTTAGCTCGTGAGGTATGGATTTTGGGGGAACTCCTGTCCAATCAGATTATGGTCTCTCTCCCATGACCACAGTCTCTCTCTCTCTCTAGAATCCCTCACTATTGGCCCAGGCTTCAAGAGGGATTCAAGTAAGATCATTGAAAACATCAATTTCAGAAGAAAGTCTAGGATTTACTGCAGAGCAGTGGCAAACTATGTGGTGACAAATAGAACATGGTGGGGAAGCCAAAGCCAGTGCAGGACCAGGAAAGCCTGGTATCTGGATGCAGTTGCCCTGGGAATTGGCTGCAGTCATTGACCTAAGTGTGACCATCATGCATACTCCATGGGCAAGTCACCCCCTTGGATTTCAAGAGCATTGCTGCACTGGCCATCATTAACTAGGTTTATATTGTTTTTAATGCATTAGAGAACAGGGATTCTTCACCTGGGACTTGGAGGGACCAGTGCCCCTTTTGATTTTTAGATGAAATATATGAAATGTGTCATCGTGTCCCCGAGGGGACAAATAATCAGTAACTTTTATCAGGTTCTCAGTGTGCCAGAGCCTTTCCGCTGTAAAGCCACATTTCTCCTGAGGCTGCTGGGTTCCTTCTTCAGGTTTGCTTAACATGAGGGTTCCCCTGGGAGTTGCTCAGCAGCACTGGAGTGTAGGGGACTTTTAGTAGTGAAGCTACTTCAAGGAGATACTCGAGAAAATTCCTGTAACACAGCAGACATCATTTTTGTGTGAAACACAAGTGCTTAATGCAAATTAGGGAGCCCATGAACTTATTTCTTTTTTAAAAATGACTAAGACGTTGCCTACCGGGAATGTGCTATCAAATTCTAGTTCTTTGGAATCTAATGGGCCATTCATGTGTATGCTCTGGAGGGAACCTTCCAAGGTTACATGACTTTGAGATGCTACTAGGCTCAACAAGTCATTTCAGCGGGCTGGTTTTCCTCAAGTGAGGAGTCACATACGGTTAGATACACTGCTTCTTGCTAAGGACCATTTAGCCTGTGGCTTTTTTCCATTTAATTTCTTATGTAGCAGTCCGTGACTTTCTAGTGTAGACCCAATTTTGAGCTCTAGACAAATAAAAACAAAACAAAAAGACTGCTAAGCTGCAAAGATATTTTGCAGGGCAACACTTTGGGGAAGGTTGATTTAAAACCTTTGGGTTGTATACATAATACCCGAAAGGGAGCAACACTATGAAGACCTGTCTGACCCCAGCAGAGATGCCGTTCAGGGAAGGAAAGTTTTTAACCTCTTTAAGGAAAATGGATGAGCTGCTGCGTGTGCATTCTTTGTTTCTGTGTGAAGATAGGCAACTTTAGCTACAGGAGCTTCACCGCTGCCTTCTCACCCCAGGTGGGAGAAGGAAAGCAACAGCTTCTGATGTCCGGGCCATCTCATGGAGAGTTGCTGAGCTCATGTCCGGGCCATCTCACGGAGAGTTGCTGAGCTCTTTCCTCATGTCCAGGCCATCTCACGGAGAGTTGCTGAGCTCTTTCCTCAGGCTGCACTCCCTTGTTCTGTCATCCTGCAAGGTCAGGGTTCTGCAACTCTGAGAGCAGATGAATGCACTCCCCTGAAGAACACCTTCACCAAGGCCTTCGCTTCTGCCTTCCGAGCATTTCTACCCAGATGTCTTCACTCCAGTCTCAAAGCAAATAACTGACCTGTGAACTCTGCCCACCTGGCTGTTCCTAGAATGGACACTTCAGTCCCAGAAGCTTGATAAGAGGCTAAATTGTTTCCAGAATATTTTATGACTGTGTCTGTAGGTGGCACCGCACGCCTCCTGTTGTGCCAGTTTCTGGGCATGCAGTGCCCAGCTCCCATTCTGTTTCTGGCTAACCAGCAGGTCAGAAGTTGCCAGCTTGTCCATCATCTCTAAAGTTTCCCTTCAGCCCTTTGCACGATGGCTTTAGAAGCTGTATGTAGATAAGTGTCTATTTCCCTAGAGCCATGTTTTTAAGCTAAGAGTTCAGAGCGATTTCATTCTCTCTCCAACAGTGCTTACCATGTAACAGCTAGAATTCTTCTGCAGAGAGGAACGTTTCCATGTCAAATATATTATTGCTCTGAGGAGTAATTATAGAAAAGGCAAATTCAAAGCTTGATCCAATCCTGTAACATACATGTTTTCAGAATAAAAAGTTAATTTCCCAGGATCACCTAAAAGAGATTTTTCCCAAAGCATATTCATAAACTTACGTTTTTAAAAAAAAAGAGATTGGCATGTTTCTTTTCTTTTTAAAGAAAAAACTTTGCATTACTTTATGTGCATTAATGTTTTGCCTGCATGTACGTCTTGTGAGGATGTTAAATCTCCAAGAACTGGAGCTACAGACAATTGTGAGTACTGGGAATTGAACCTGGGAACTCTGGAAGAGCAGTCAGTGCTCTTAGTTGCTGAGCCATCTCTCCAGCCTCTGATGTTAGTGTGTTTCTACTGGCTGTTGTTATCCTCTGGATCCTCACACTGTGTGGGAAGCATGAGTGCCAGGCTCCTCTCCCTGGGCTGATGCTGATGCTGGGGGTCGGGAATGCAAGGCTGAGGCTGGCTTTAGAGAGACCACTGTGCCACAGGGGACACAGGCGAAAGGGGGTGGGAACAGTAAGAGCAGAGCCATGCGCACCATTTACTCCGCATCTTCATCCCATGGGCTAGCCAGGCACATCATAAATGGGCATAAAGTAAGAAAGGAAGGGGCATTATAAGAATAAAATGCTAGGCTTTTTCCATGATACTGGGGATTGAACATAAGAACTAGTGCATGCCAGGCAAATGCTTGACCACTGGCTACGCCCCTGGCCCCACAGCACTTCTTTCTCAACTGCTTCAAAGCCATTGGATGGTTTACATTCTAATTCTTGCAGGAATCCAGAAGGATTAAAAATAGAAAGCAGCCAAATCCTGTTCAGGTGGGGAAAACAAACAAACAAAAAACACCATTTAAAATTTCAGTAGCACAAAATGGCAATTCTTGTATTTCTTTCTTTGTGTGTCTGTTTACAGATACCCCCCCCACAAAAAAAAAAAAACTATACTAGGTACTTTGGGAAGTCTCTGAGGAAGTTCAGGCAATTATTTATGAGAACTCATCAATAAGAAGGGTAATACAACAAACAAGTGAATCAAAACTGTAATCATAGGTTTTACAGAGATTTACACACATTGTAACATTTTAAGTACATATGTATGCACACTCCATATATACATGATAAAAGCATAGTCTACATTCAGAATGCCTGAGGCTGAGTCAGTTCTACTCTTATTTGATCTTTGACAAACAAAATTCTTTATCTGTAAAGTGGGAAATTGTATTTGTTGTAAATATTCCAAGGATTTGCTCTGAAAAATAAGTTTCATAATTTACTTTATAAAATAATAGCCTAATTTTCATTGATGTGTGCTAAATATTTTGGGAATGCCAAATATTTAGTTATAAGAATTGTTAGGGTAAATGGCCTGAATGAAAAAGACTAGAAAAGATTTGTTGATGGGGTGGCTATTACCCAGAATTAAAACAGGGGAAAAAATATGAAGGATGGGGGAGGGAGCAGGCAGGGGAATCCCATGGTCACTGCTTTAGAACTGGATCCGGAACAACTGTGCTTTACTGGGCTGGAGGACAGTCATGGTGGCCGGGGTACTCATTGAAGTCACGGTGGGCTGTGGATATCGAAAGCCACCATTAGGAGCTTTAATTGCCATCAAGAGTGGTTAAACCCTTTGCTGGGCTCTGTGGAGGAGTGTCATCTGAGGACAGCAGCAGCATTTTGAGTGTTAACTCTGGCCTATTTTGAAGCTAAAGAACAACAGATTAAGAAGATTAAACAAAAATATAACTCTCAATCCTGCGTTTAGCAACTTCCTAACATGACCTCTCAAATGCTTAGCATCTGAATTCAGGCCATGCAGTCAGCATCGCCACACCACAGTGATCACTTTCCCACCCGTGTTCAGCACTGAGGCGTGGCATATGTTAGTACTGAATGTCGTTTGAAGCCATCAGCAGCAGGCAGAGCAGAGCAGTCTACCAGAGCCTCAGTTCTGTCTCTAAGGTCGACTGGAAATTCAAGGGCAAACCAAACAGGATGGCAGGTGCCATGGCCAGGTGCTAGACACACAGAACATATATGACTTACTCTCAGGGGCTTATCAATTAAAAACATGGAGCTAAGACATATATGCGTAACTATAATGATGGTGGTGATGGTCCAGATAATTAACCAGATGGAAACACAGGATGAGATAGACAATAGTGGATCAAGAGTAACATTCACCATATCACCTCCAAGCTAGACAGCAATGTTCTCTTCATCTCTCAGTTTGATTTTTCTGTTACCATACAGGTTTGAGGTCTTTCCAGTATAAATTAGAGGAATGACTATAAGCAATTAATTCTGTTTAGAATCATACAGCTTTTTCTAAAAGGAGAGAAAGAGCTGGGTGTTGTGGCTCATACCTATCATGCCAGCACTCAGGAGACTGAGTAGGAGGACAGAACATTTGAAGTCCGCAGAGCAAGACTGTGTTCTGGATGGGCAAGATGACCTGGGAATGTAGCTCAGTGGTAGAGCACCTGCCTCATGTGTACCAAGCCCTTAGTCTGATCCTTAGCAGTAAAAGAATAATTTAAAATAAAAAAGAGAGAGGTTTCAGAGAGCATCTGTTTCAGCACTTCTATTTCGTGGGTCAGGAAAGGAAGGCTAGAAAGATTAAATGATTTTGTAGAGACAGAACAGAGCTTGGGTCTCATGGTTCTTACCCCCTAATTAGCGCCACTCCGGAGTTGGGGAGGTGTTTATAGGGGTATTGATAGGAAGCAGAACCTCATTTATTCTATCTTAGGGAAGTGATGGCTCTTGGTGTCATTAGGTCTAAGTCTGGTGTAAACGCTTCTGGGCGGTTGTTGCTGTTTACTTGAAAAGTTACAAAAGTTAAACATACTTTATGCTTTAATTTTTTAAAATGAAAATGATTGTATGTTGTTTCCAATACTAGACATTTCTAATTATATTATATGGGACATTTTATTTTTAACTTTGCTTTAACTCTTAATTCTCTCCTCTTCCTCCTCCTCCTCTTTCTTTTTTTTTCAGGGGTGAGTAGACCAGACTGGCTTTGAAGTTGCTATGTAGTTGAGGATGACATGCAGCTTCTGCTCCTCCCGCCTCCACCTCTCAGTGCTGAGGTCCAGGCGTGTGCCACTTGACCCAGCTTACACTGTGCTGGAAATCAAACCCAAGGCTTCGGACATGGCAGGCAAGCACACCTCCAACTGAACTACATCCCCAGCCCCTAACACTGCTTAAATTTTTGATAGTATAGCGAAGCACAGAAATATGAACAATATATGTTCATTAACTGATATAAAATCACAGAAAATAGACAAAATTTTGGAATTAATCTCCAAAAGATGAGCCAATACAACTTGACATATCTAGTAGACAGGGTTGGATTTGCATTTCTACTTGGCAAGACTGCACTTAATTTTGTCAAGACATTTTAAAAAAATAAATTAGAAATATTTAAGAAAATAAGACAGATTTCTCTGAGTTCAAAGCCAGTCTGGTCTGTAGTGAGAGTTCCAGGATGGCCAGGGTTACACAGAGAAACACCATCTCGGGATAGGGATGGGGGAGACAGATTAGCTAAAAGAAGTTAGTTACCTGCGAATAACACAAAATATGGTAGGTGAGAATTTCTGTAAGTGTGTTTTGAATACTCTGTCATCAGAATCTCTCTGGATTCTGTAATATGTAGATTCCTGGGTCTCTTTTTAGATATCTTCCACTGATGCTGAATAAAAATGCATGGGAGGTGACTGGTTTGGACTGAGATCCTGCACCAGGTCCTGAACAGACCCAACCATAATAATGTCCTGATGTAGGAGGGTCATCTGTCTATGTGTTACTTTCATTGGTTAAT
>LOEQ01006345.1:61557-73282 GCA_001685075.1 Bramus lutescens | reverse complement strand
AGCCCCGCCCCCACACCTCAGCCAGCTCGGTAAGAGGAGAAGGCTACTCTGAGGACTAGCCTGCGGTTTTCATTTGATTCAAAAATGGATCCAAAGCTCTGGTAATTTCATTCTCTCCTTCCAAAGAAGCAAGAGGTCAGGTCCTCATACCGGGAACGCCTACGGGGTGCCTGCAGCACCACATCACCACAGCAGGCCTGTGGAAGGGCCTTGGAAGCCACTAGGCAGGGAGAACCCACAAAAGCAGGCCTAGAATTTTGTGTCAGAAAATTACTTTCTTAATAAAACTTTTTAAAAAAATCATTACTTTTCATTCTTATTTCTCTGCCTCTTTTTCCTTCCAGTTTTCTTGAAACTGTTTCTTTTCTTTGCCTTTTGTTTTAGTTTACTGAGATAAAGTCCCCTGTATGTAGCCCAGGCTGGCATCATAGTGACTTTCAGGCCAGCCAGGTCTACTTAGAGAGACCCTGTTTCAAATAAATAAACTGAATAAATAGCCTGGTGTGGTGATGCACACCTTTATCCCCAGTACTTGAGGGAGAGGCAGAGGCAGAGGCAGATGGATCTCTGTGAGGCCAGCCTGGTCTACATAACAAATTTCAGGACAGCCGGAGCTATATAATAGAGTCTTTGTCTCAAAAACAAAAGAAAACTACAACAGCAAGAAAAGTTGAATAAATACACAACGATAGGTATGGTGGTCGATGTCCGTCTGTAACCTGAGCACTAGGAAGGCTAGTGCAGGGGGATCTCTGAGTTTAAGATCAGCCTGGGCTATTTAGGAAGGCTCGGTCTCAAAACAACAACAGCAACAAAATGTAAATAATTATATTAAAAGGGAAAAGTAGATGCCAGTGAGGTTGGCTGAACAGGTAAAGGCACTCACCATGTGAACCTGGTGACTTAGGTTCAATCCCTAGGACCCACATAAAGGTGGGTGGTGACAATGAGCTCCACAAAGTTGTCCTTTGACTTACACACACACACACACACACACCTAAAGTGATAAATACTACAAACATTATGCTTCAGTCCTTTTCCTGCCTTATATCAGCATCTATGCCCTTGTTAGTATAGCTGAATATTACATAATGGTGTGTCACAGCACGTGACCTAATGACTAAGCACAATGACATCACAAGGGTAGCCTGAAATTCCATATGGTAGATATTCATTGTGAGGCAAGTGCTGGAGACTTTAATAGGATTAAATTTAAAAGTGTATTATATCTGGACTAGATGACACAGCTAGTAAGAGCACTTGCTGGTCTTACGGAGGATCCAAGTTCCGATTCTGTTCTTTCTTTCTTTCTTTCTTTCTTTCTTTCTTCTTTCTTTTGTATACAGTGTTCTGTATGTCTGCAGGTCAGAAGAGGGCACAAGATCGCATTGCAGATGGTTGTAAGTCACCACGTGGTTACTGGGAATTGAACTCAGAACCTCTGAGCCATCTCTCTAGCCCCCAGGTTCCCATTCTTAGAACCCATATGGAGCCTCACAACCAGTCCAGGGCATCTGTCGCCCTCTTATGGCCATCATAGGCACTGCCAGTATGTGATACACAGTCATACGTGCAGGCCAAATGCTCATATACATGAAATGAAAAGTGCATCCTATCTGTGGTGTATCGTGACTGGCCCAGACGTTCCAGAAACTATTCTCCTAGCATTTGAAAACTGTCATCTGACTTAAAAGTCACTCAAGTCATTGATGGATGTGCACGCTCCACCGGGTGTCGTCAAGGCTTCCTTTAATCTGATCCATTAACATTTAAGGAGATATTATTCAACATTTATGTCATAGCCACACTCATTCACCATTTTCAGCCAGGCACAGTTCCAAGAGCTCCGCAGAAATGAGCAAGTTCCTTCAGGGAGAGTGAACTGGCTCTGTGAAATTTATAACAAAGAACGTTGCATATTTTATTATTTCTAAAACTGATGGTTATACGTCCTGTATAATGGCAGTATTTATAATACACTTATGTACATACGTCTATGTATTTCCCCTACAGAGCCCACAGTTAAAATTTTCATTCTATCTACTATATTAACATTTAAGATTATATTATTCGACATTATGTCAGAACCATGCTCATTCTGTTTATCACATGCCATCAGTCTTCCCGAGTGTTTACAGCCTTGGAGCACAGCTCAAACCCACCAAGACAGCAAATCCTTTAGCTGTTTAATTTGCCATGAGAAATGGGTGAAAGGAGCAAAATTCTGAGGGTCCCTGTAGACCGGGTTCTCATTGGACATTGTTAGCCGTGTAATATCTGCTACTGGGTGCTCAGCTCACCTAGTGTCCAAAAGGTGACTCTGAACAGTATAGCAATCAAGGAAGGCCTTTCTGGCTCTCAGATATCGTCATGAATTCACATGCACGAAAGGAACAACTCCAAAGTGCATGAATGCATGATGGGAGGATTTGACAGCAGGAATACACCCGTCTAGGGACACCATATCTACGTATGGGTTTGCAGTGCCATTTACGAGGTCGCAGATGTATCTGAAGCGCTGTGTGGTGACTATTCTTTCAATGGAGGTTACACAGTACGTAGGCAGCCAGGGGAACCAGTGTCTTTCTAGCCCTCTCACTTCGAGGTGACACAACATTCTTCCTGTTGCCATGGCAGTGAATAAGATGTAGTAACTATGCTCCTCACTACTGTTGTCTTGGCGTCCCCAGCCTCAGCCCCACCCCTCTGCATGCAGACGCTCCTGCTCCATGAAGCTGCTTCAGCCCCAAACTCTTTCGGGTGCCCCGACACGGCTCTCCCCACTGACTGAATAAGCTAGCGGACCCCACAGCGTACTGACTGACACATAATAGGATCACGTTAGAGCAGAGAGGACCTTTGGCGCCTCCTCGGTTTCAGACAGGAAATGGTTAATCAGGGAGGGCCTTGTGCCTGGGCAGCTGATTAATTACACTGCGCAGGAAGTATAGGCCTCCGGCTCTGCTCAATGGGGAAATCCATTTTCAATTCTGACCTCAATACGGAAGTTAGTCTTCCTGCCAAAAGCCGTGTACACCCTTCCCAGTCTCACAGCACTGCAGAACCCGAAGAACCAGGAGCAGAGAGGGAGCGGAGCTGGTATCCTGATGGAGTCTAGCTGTCCCCTTGGTGTGCTCGGTGCAGGGAGATAGCTCTAACCAGGTAGCCACTGAGAAGCAGAGGAAGACAAGAGCTTGCTCCCTGGAGTGGAGCAGGACCAGTGGACACATACGAGTTGGCAGAGCCTGGGAGAGCCCACACCAGGCATGGTGGCACAGCCTGTTAACCGAAGCTATTGGGAGGCTGAGGTGGGAGGATGGCAAGTTCAAAGCCTGCCTGAGGCCAGCCTGGACCATTTAGCAAAGATGTGTCACAAAAATAAAAATAAACAAATAAGCAAAGAAACAAACATAAAAGGAGGCGTGACACAACTCAGTGGTACAGCATTTGCCTGCTAGGCCTGGAAAGGTTGTGTGTGGGGCTAAGAGCAAGGTAGGAGGATCCAGTATATCAGCCTGCACTACCCATAATGTCAGTAGGAGCACAAGCATGGGAGATGTTCTGGAATAGTCCACTGAGCATTTTTTTTATTATAGTCTGTATTTTTATTTTGTAATATGATTTAAAAAGCCACATGCATGTGCTTTTTTGTTTTTGTTTGTTTGATTGATTGATTTTTACCTTTGTAAAGTCCTAAGTTGAAAACCCCCTCGGGAAATGGAAATCATTATGGTCAAACTTGAAGCTCTTTTTTTTGTTTTTTTCTTTTTAAATTTTGTTATGTATGCAGTGTTCTGCCTGCAAATATGCCTGCCATCCAGAAGAAGGCACTATATCTCATTACAGATGGTTGTGAGTCACCATGTGGTTGCTGAGAATTGAACTCAGGACCTCTGGAAGAGCAGCCAGTGCTCTTAACCGCTGAGCCGTCTCTCCAGTCCCATGGTCAAACTTGGGATCTGATGCTTATGCCCTTTGCACGTGATAGAGCGAGTTCTTCAGGAAGACTGCTTCCACCTCATGGTGAGACACATGTTCACATATTCTTCCCTGATCCAGCCAGGACATAGGAAGCCCCAGGGCATTTGCATCTAAGAGCATGCATGTGAACAAGCCAGTGAACCAATTTCAAAGGTGATGGAGAACCGAAGATGGGCAGTTGATCCTACAGCAGGAGGCCGGCAGAACTGCCACTCTTAAGAAGTTACCATGGAGACATGGGGGGAAAGGGTGTCTGAGGCAGAGGCAAAGAGGCTTCTCCCAAGCCTCTCACTGGCTGAACTCAAGCCGCACAGTAGGGAGAGATGAGCACCAGATCAGAGGGCACACAGCCTTGGAGCCAGCTCATCTTGATCCCAGAAGTAACCCCAAGGGTAGTTAATAGAATCTGCATATCACGGATGGAGAAATAAAGCCTTGAAGCCATTGCAGACCTACAGAGCCAATAGCATGCAACAGCAGAGGGGGGAGCTGACATAAGAACTTAGCTTTCCCATCTATCCGCATCTCTCTGTCCGGTCTCCTGACTTGGCCCCACCACGATGCAGAGGCCGGGGACATCTACTGTGACAACATGGCACTTCCAAGCTGGTTTAATGGTAGGTGTCCTCAACTTCCTGTTCCTTCCTGTGCCAGGAACCAGTCAGGGTATCACATTGGTGTTCTGGCACCAGGGGCTATTATGATGAGCCAGGACCACCAGCCAGGGAAGTGGGCTTGTAGAAGGTCCACCCCAACCTCCCCTAAGCCTCCATGAGAGCCTCTTCTGCCTGCCCTTCAGAAGGATGGAGCAACGGGCCAACAGGTGCGCCCTGCCAGCTCATTATCTGGGCCTCATTCTGCTCTCTGGAAGCCCCATCCTTGCTGGACAGGCTGTGTTCTGTGTTCTGGTGTCAGATGGCCTGATTCCTCCTCTTGGTGAGGCTGGTATTCAGTTGATCCTCAAGCTTCCATTTGGCTCGGAAGACAAACATCTGCTAGGGTTCTGGTTGGCCTGCGGAAGGCCTCTGAGTGGAGAGGGATGGAGGCAAGGCAAAGAGAGGCAGAGGAGGCAGGAGGGTTAATTAGACACCGTGGGGTGGGGGAGCCTCTGTGGAGCCAGAGCCCAAAGCAGCACAATCTCCCAGCCCCCAGGCCTAGGCAGAGAGAAGACAACTTCGCCTGGAGTCGCACCGAAAAGCCTTCTCCGTTGCTCAGCTTCCTCCAACTGTTCCTTTTCTCACCAGTTGGCTATTATTTTCTAACGCATTTTGATAATTACTTTATCAATCAAGAGAGATTAAACAAAAGCCTAAAAATACAGCTGAGTGAGTTTGCTGGAGCCAACCCATCTTTGGTACTCTGATTTGGGGGATCTTTCCAACAGATACTCAGAAACAAAGGGCTCCACTCCTCATTCCCAGCCAGTTCAGTATCGTCCATCAGCCCATTTTACCCACCTAGGCCTTGGTAAGGGCCAAGGGACTCCTGTAAGCTCAGGCCATGCCAGCTAAGCAAAATACCTCCCTGCCTGGCCGCCTCCTTATTAGAATGACTCCCCATCTTTGATTTGCTCATTGAATAAACAGATTACTGGGTCAACAGTTGAGCCAGCACAGCATCATGTGCCCCCTCTTAAAGCAGGAATATAGGGAGGATTTGTTCTATTGTAACTGTTTAGAAAGAAAAAGTGCCCATTACTGAATGATGAGGGCTCGGATTTCAGAAGCCAAATGTTGTCTAGTTATGGTCTCTGAATGACTGGACAGGAACCAGCCCATAAGCCTCTATGAGTGTGTCAGGGAGAGGCCCAGCCTGCCCAAGTTTGGGAAGAGCCCCAGAAAAAGGGCCAGGCACTGCAATAGTGGGGAGGCAATGCCTTGATTTGAGCCTTAGTTCTAAATCTGTGACTTGGGACTGAGAAATCATTAGGGAAATCAGTTCAGTGACCTGTGGAAGGTCCTGCCTCGCTCCTTCCCAGGTTTCCATCTCCCTGCCAAGAGGGGCGAGGAGCTCTGCAGCAGTGAAGAACAGCAGAGGGTGGCCTGTGCAAGAGGGCGTTCCCTACGCTCCCTAGCAGATACCGCAGGGACATCAGACCTGAATGAAACCGTCCAAATTATAGCGGCTCATGTAAAAGCTATCAGGAGACTGGGGGAACGATTGTCCATATGGCACCCTGAAGCTTCCAAAAGCTATAGAGAAAGGGTTTGGAGGGAAAGCGTCCGTCTCCAGAGACAAGGAAGGTGGAAGCTAAGCCTCTGCAGAGACCTGGAAAAGGCACTCCTCCTNGTCTGTGACAGCCTGGGCCGCAGGGTCATGGCTGCTGGCTGCTCGGGCTTTTCCATCAACTGGGCTTATGTTTTCTAGCATAAATGAACTCTACAGTTACATTGTGTGGAGGCTTCAGGACACACTTTGCCAAATGGAAAAACATTTGGACGTTGGGAAAATATCTTGCACATAAATTACCGAAGGCGCAGAGAATCTAAACGAGGGCTGAAATCAGAAGCCAAGGAAAAGCTAAGAGGATGCCAAAGTCAAAACGGAGAGAGACAGCGATGGGGAAGCGATGTAATGATTTCTCTTAATGACTCGAAAGGCGAGTTTGTAAACGGCATCAGCCTGGGTATTGGGAAACAGGCTCGAAATGGCGAGGTCAAACTCATTTTTCATCCTCTGGGCTCTGTGCTGGTTACTAAGTGCTGCCCACCAGAACGGAGCAAAGAAAGCTCTGTGTGGTAAAGGCCAGCTACACACTTGTTAATGTCCTGATTTATGACATTGAAGAGACAGAACTAAGAGAGCTCTCTCTCTTAGAGAGAGAGAGAGAGAGAGAGAGAGAGAGAGAGAGAGAGATTCTCTCGCTCTCGCTCTCTGGTGGTGGAAACTATTAAAGCAGAGGTAGACCAGGAAGTTTGTGATAAAGAAAAACCAGGCTCCCTGACATACAATCTCTCTCTTGGCTTAAGTAAACTTGCTCCTTCAAGGCCTGCCATCAGCAGAGGCCCGGCTCACATTTCACCGCTAAATCTGAGTCAACAATCCCTAATCTGGACACTGGGTTCGGAATCCAGGCTCAGGTTGCACTTGGAAGCTGACAGCAGGGACGAGGGTAGAGAAAAATACGGCCTTTGTTTCTGGTCTGATCGTCCCCACCGAGTGAGCTGAGGTCATGTGTCGCTTGCTGTCATCAACAAGATAAAAGTTTGCACCTCTCTGGCCCTGCCATGTCTCTGCTGCCATTTATGTGCAGGCCAAGGCGCCCTGCCTGCCCACTGGAGGGCCAAGTTTGTGGAGAGCTTGGATTTGGAGCCCTTTTCATCTTCCTGACATGTGACACCGTGACAGAGGCGGCCCTCGTGGGGTTGCTATGCAGATATACAATTTCTGAAAAGTAACAGCCGGAAAACGAAAACCCTGGGCTGGATTAGTGTTTCACAAAGAACGGGGCTAAAAATGGGCAGCAGTTAGGTTCAAAAGCTAAAAGAGATGGCGGTGGGGGCTAGACGGGGGGTGAATTAAAGTTTCATGAAGACAAACTTTTTTGAAGGATCAATATGTATAAAAGTATCTTATTGCATTCCTGGCTTTAGACCTGAGCTCTGATCCAGCCCCGGCCTGTGACGGTTACACGTGGTATAAACGGGAGGTTGTGGCTCTGGTTCTAGGGTGCTCGAGAGTGTGTTGTTAAAGGGGCTTCCAGTGGGCCCTGCAAGTTCAGAAAACTCTTTTTTTTTTCTTGTTTTCGCTATTTCTACTTTGTGATAGTCCATTCTTCTTGTCTAACAGAGCTTAGGAAGAAGGGAGAGAGATCATACAATTCTGAGGTTGTCCTGCTCTGCTTGCCATACTTTCCCCTGGCCGTATGCAGGTCAAGGGCATGCTTCCAGAGGCATTCACCCACAAACCTAGCCTTTCCTAAAAAGCACATCTAACACCAGAAGTAAGAAATTATTTTACGCGGAGCATTCAAATGACATGAGAGACAGGAGAAGGGAACCAGTTTAAGACCTTTTTTTTTCCTTTTTACCCTCAAAATCCTTCTGGCAGCCGAAGCTCATACGTGCTTTTCCTGTGACCTCTGTGAGTTGGCCTTGCGACAGGGGACCCCACCTGCTGCTCAAAACACCTGGACTTCCCAACCCCGGGAGGTCCAGAAGGAAGCCAAGAGCAGGGGATTCCGCAGTAAAAGGACAGAAAAAAAGACTGCTGGGATCCAGTCCATTGCTCAGACTGTGGGTGGCAGGCAGAGGGGCCAGGAGCCTGCCTACCATACACGCCAGTTGACACACAGTAGACACTTGCTTTGTGCTCCCAGGCTGGCTGCAGGAAGGCCACGAGGGGAAATCAGCACAGCAGAGAGCTACAGGAGAGTCCTCATGAGCATTCTTGTGTATTGGCTTCAGAAACTGGTGGCGTCTGCAAAGCAGACCCCTCATTTAAGATAAGAATTTGCTGGAGGCTCCACAGGTAAAGAGATGGAGGTATCTGGCCCTTTCTATCACCCAGGGGATAAGGAATTACTTTTGCATCCTCTGTGTCAGCTTCCAAGATTGGCATCATCCTCGGACGAGATGGCATTTGTGAATGTGATGCTGTCAGAGGACTTGGTCACACAAACGATCGTGTATGCCGAAATCCTCCCTTCCACGGAAGGATGGCCCAGCGCAAGCACGCTGGGTAGGATGAGGTGTTTGGCTGCCTGAACATGGCTCTAGGCTCTGCAGCTAGTCTCTGTGTGCTTTCCTTCCTTGCGTGCAAAATGTGGATGAGGGTACCTTCCTCACAGGCCCAGCAATGCTGAAGCACTTAGCAAGCTTTGGGCCTATGCTCATTAAAATTGAAAGTAGTGACCACTGATTCTTGGAGACTTCATTGCCTGCTAGTGAGACTCAGATCTGTGTGTGAGGAAAGGAGAGCCTCCTTCATTGTCTTAGCACTGGCTGCAGATTGAAGTGCAATCACCAGATACAGATCCCACTGGCTGGATCTGCACAAACTGAGTGACTAGCTGAGCTGGAACCATGCGGTGTTTCTACACCCTTCAAAAGAGCACTCCACTTGGGGCACAGGGTTCTAGTCTCAGCTGTCTCTGACCCTGCCTGGGTTGTATTTTCCTTACCCAGAAATGAGGCTCACACCGAGAATTGCCCAAACAATTGGTCCCCGTGACTGTGGTAGTGTCTGGCACACAGAAATCTTAACATTTGTTTATCTGTCCAGTTTCTCCGTTGCCTGGTAAGCCAGGACATAGCCCCATTGTGATGCTGCCCTACTGGCTCGTCTTCAACAGTCATTCACCCAATAGTTATGTGCCATGGAAGAAACCCTAGTTTGAAGTTAAAAAAATCAAACAACCAAAAAATAGAACAGTGAAAGATTGAAAGCCTCCAATCCCAGGTAGCCTGTTCTTCCTGTCCCAGGAAATGTAATGTGGGTAACAAAGTGACCCTCACTTCTCATTCCTTTCTCTGAGTTGCTGCTAGAGCCCTAACGCACACAACTCAATGTCCCACAGACATCACCCGGGATAGCCATATACTTGGTCTTGTTTGGAACTAGGTATCAGAGAAAGTAAATGTTTTTTTATTCTCCTCAGACACAATGAAGGTCCTTTGACACCTTTATATCTTATGCTCACAGTGTAGGCATCATGGAGATGATCTGAACTCTTTGATTATAATTACCAAGTGCCTCAGGCTGACTAAATCTGCTCAGCACTGGAGCCCCTGCTGGGTTGTGCCTTGGTGGGAAGATCCCTTCATCTGTGTGCTTGTTTCTTTAGCTGTGATGTGGGGATGGTGATGATGGTGATGGTGATACTGGGGTGTAGTGGTAGTGATGAGGATGATGATAGTGATGGTGATACTAGGGGATGGTAGTGGTAGTGATGAGGATGATGATGCTGATGGTGATACTTGGGCAGTAGTGGTAGTGATGAGGATGATGATCATGATGATGCTGATGGTGATGGTGATACTAGGGGGAGGTAGTGGTAGTAATGAGAATGATGATGATGGTGATGATGGTGATGGTGATGCTGATGGCTCAGAGGTAATACGAATGTGAATGAAGCCCCTGTCACACTGCTCTCTGTGGAGTAAATCCCTAATGGATGAGCTATTTCTTGAGCAAGGTTCTTCCTTCATAGGTGGTTATCACGTGTGGCAACTGCTTGTTGGGTAACAGAATAAGAGTCCCTTTTTGGGTCTGTAGTCTAACTGATCATCTGCAAATGAGCCTAACAACCAATGCGTGATCTTATTGCTAAGGATCTTCTGGATGAAACGTCACTGTTTTGTGACCTCAACTCAGTGTTCAGCACAGGAACACAGGGGCAGAAACTATCCCCTCTTCTGTACACAGGAGTGGTAACCATGCCTTCTGCACACAGGGCAGCAACTGTGCCCTCTTCTGCACTGGAACCGGAAGACAAGACGAAGCACTGGTCTCCAGTACTTGCTGCACACGCCTCTGCTTACTGGATTCCACTGCCTACATCTTCTAGCATTGGTTGGCAGGATCAGAGGATCAGCCAGCACCTTCTAGTCTCAGGGTGCTCAGCAATTCTTCTAGATACAGAGTGAGGTGAGCCATAGAACCTGCCTGAGGAGCCCAGAGGACATGGGAGAACTGTCAAGTGGAGGTCACCAGAAGGGATCTTAGTCCCTTTAGATGGGAGGCACAGGGCCCTGGAGGAAAGCCACCTATTGTACCTGAGGGGGTCAGGCTTGTCTTTGTATAGAGCTGGCTATGGAAAGAGCCTTGAAAGCAGTGGGCTATAAATATTTACAATAATGATGATTTCCCACGTACTGAGACTAACAAATGAGGCCAATTAGAATTGATCCACACTCTCAAAGACTCCATATTAGAAAGGACATGGAGAAGCTTGGCTGAACATGCAGTGTGGCCTGCGTAGGCACAGAGGTCAACATGTTGGGGAGGAGGCAGGGAAGCTGCTCTTAGCAGAGGCTGTGGGAATTATCCAAGGGGGAGAAAGGAAAGCCTTTGGAAGCTGAGACACAGGACGTGGAGAGAGCAGGGCTCCTGATTCAGACACAAGCTGTAGGTGAGGTTGGCCATGGGGAGGGAGTCGATAGAGCTGGGAGGCTTCTGGGCCTTGGCTGGGCCTGTGACTCTGATGTCTAGGGCCTGCTTGCAGCTCCAGTGGGACTTGCATAGCAAGAAAGGTGGTTTTCAAAGCTGTCATTTCAGGGTCCAGAGGTCCAACTACATAAACCCCATAAGCATTCAAACAATGTCTTGGTGAGACCAAGAAATGGTCCATCTTGTTCCCAGTCCTGTCCTCCTGATAAGCATGAGAAGCCACTGGGACAAAGCCTGTGAGCTTCATTCTTCTCTAGTCTGCCCGAGACATCAGGCATGAACAGTGTGCCGCATGGGATTTGACAGCTTTGAAGAATATAGCCTGATGCACTTCTCAGAACAGAATGGACTCAGGGTGGCCTCACTTCCAGTAAGGGGCCATAGACAATACCTTCTGACACTCGCCCCGCAGTTCAATCTAAAACAGTGGTTCTCAACCTTCTTCATGCTGAGCCCCTTTAATACGGTTCCTCATGGCATGCTGACTCCCAACCACAAAATGATGTTCATTGGTACTTCATAACTGCAATGTTCTGTGTTAAATTGTAATATAAATATCTGTGCTTTCTGATGGTCTTAGGCGACCCCTGTGAAAACATCGACCCACAAAGGGGTCACAATCCACGGGTTGAGC
>LOEQ01006345.1:49112-60362 GCA_001685075.1 Bramus lutescens | reverse complement strand
GTCTCAGCTATTCAGGCTGCGCTGGCTGCAGCAGAACGTGTGTTGTTTTCACACACAGAATCTGAGGCCTGAACTCAGTTTACACTGCTTACCACAACTGGTGCTTGTTTTGCCTCCGGGATCTCCTGATGCTGAACTCGGTGTTTTCAGATCAACCCATTCTATCCGTGCAAAGCTGCAACCAAAGACCCCATGAAACCATGGAGCAAGAGGGGCAAGGTGGGGTCAAATGGAGGGAGATGGGTTGTGGAGTGAGTGGAACCCACACCAAGTGCTCATCACAGGACACCGCCTGAATCTCAGATTCAATGTCTCAGAACTGAGGCCAGGACTTAGGCACGTGGACAGCTGAGTTCACAGGACCCGGAGCTCACTGTGCACACACCAGGCTGTGCCCAGTGGTCACAGTGCTCTGAAATGGCAGTGTGGGCTGTGGGCCACAGAGATGCAAGGTCCTTAGTGCCTTAGACAGGGCCATGCGGCCCCGCACTTGATTGTCTTATTTTAAACACTGTTCCCAGGGACTGAGGGGGCAAGAAGAAATACTTTCTGTGGCGAGGCAAATACCAACAATGATCATAATAATGAGAGAAGGCAAATAAGCACATGTAAGTGCGTCGTTGTTTCTCAGAGATTTATTTCGTCTGACTCTGACGAATCTGACACCGCAGGAAAAGGAGCACCCAGAGGGGCTGCAGCCTCCTCACAGGTGGGTTTGGTGGTGGGCTGTTGGCTGTTTTAATTTGCTGCTGGAAGTTTTTCCGTTCCCTTTTATAAATCTCTCCCTGGGCCTGAGAGCGCCACCTCCCTCCCGCCTCCCTTTCCNCAGGTGTGTCCCCCAAGCTCTCACGGCTCTAATAAATAAGGAGCACCTGTAAGACAGTAGCCTGACTCGACTGTACAAAGGAGGATATAGAAATACAGTATGTACACGCATCTGCGGCCCCAGTGCTGCAACCAGTGACGCCAGCCTTGCTTCCCCTCCCACCATGACCGCCACCCTCCTGCTGAGGCTCCATGGCCTGGAGGGGTGGGGCACCCGGACCCCTCGAGAGGGAACAATTGCTTTTATTTGAGTTAGTAAACAGATACACTGAATCACAAGGTGATTTGATTTGATTATTTTTAAGGTTTCCTTCTCTTTTTTTGAAATTTTTTTCTTTCTTTTTTCTCGTCAGACTGGGGCACTCCACAACTGTCTCGCCGACTCAGTGTCAGCACACATGTTCTAGAGGACTCTCGACTCGCAGCTACAACTGTACAAGTGCACACAAGTAAATCTACCCTGTTATCCTCCACCGGCTGATTGAGGATCGAATTGCACATTTCTCTTAAGCATGACAGGAGAAAGCAAACAGTGAAACAGAATCCTGGGCGATCTTTCTCACTTTCCTCTTGTTTTCATTGGTTCGCCCATACCATTCTAATTATCATGAAAGGGCTCTGCGCATAGAGAGATTGTCTCACTGACTTCCTGGATCTCTGAAAACCATCAGGGTTGAAATTTCATCTGCGTCTCTCCTGACGCCCAGCAAATATCCCCCTCCCAGATTATATTACACCTTGAGGGCATTTTGGTCTTCAGTTCGACACTCACTCTCTGTTCCCAAATGGGGCGCTATTTAGGGGCATTTCAAGAGAAAGCTGAGAAGAAGAAACATTTACCGAGTTCTCTTGGCATTCGGTCTCTGTAAAACCACAGTATAAATTATCCATGCTGCTTCTTACATCTGGCGGATCGAAAATTAAAAGCCATAAAAGTGTAACACTGAAAATATGGCATCAAAAAGGATAAAGGTGGCCTTTGTAAAAAATAACATGAAAAGTGTATTAGCCAATAAAATATTCTACCTCTTCATTTAAAAGTGCATCGTGGGCTGGGGCAGATGAATCTGAAGCTTTGGGACTCCAGCACCATCCCTTCTCCTCACCAAAAGCGTGAACAGTTCTGTTCCTAAACCATAAAAGCAAATCACAATTCTCATCGTAGCAGCAAACCACAGCAGTTCTTAAAAAGATTTTAAAAAAGACTCTTGTTTTCCAGCCCCTAACATCTTCTGGCCTCAGCCGTACAGCCTTGAAGATGGGGTGAAGAGAATACCTACATTGGTCCTTGTGGCGTGTTGGTGGTGTTTTTTTTGTTTGTTTATTTTCAACCAGCAAATCCCTAAATTCCTCTGGGGAGAAGCAGAGATGGAGGGAGCAGGAAGGCTGGGCCCCGAGCTCGGTGGGTCCAAGACGTGCTGGCTTCTCTGGCCTAGAGGCCACCAGGGAGGGCTGCTTCCTCCAAGATGTTTAATGACAGGAAGCTGTGTTATTTGCTTGAACTTTAGCCAGAGGGGGGTGGTGAGCTGACCAGCTGGTGTCATTGGATGGCATGACGTGATTTGCTCCACGCCCTCTCTCCATGCAAGGTACCCTGGGAGCGAGTGTTCCTGGGAAAAGATGAGAAGGAGCCATGAGAACGCACTGGCCCAAATCTCTCCCCACCCACCCGTCTCCTCCCACCCTGACTCGCTGCAGAGAACCTGCCAGGAGAGATGCAGCTCCCAGCCCCAGTTCCCCCAAAGCGGAGTCCCAGCCGCATGATTTCTGAGAGCTTCATTCAGTCTGCTCAGGATCAGCCCTGCCAGCTTTGTGTGAGCAACTGAAACTCGAGCCCTCTTTGGAAAACCATACTGAGCATAATGGACCACGCCCTCCCAGAAGACCACAGCATCCTTTGCAACCAGCCTCCACATGACATGATTAACCAGCAGGAGGTCTGTGGAGGCCCCGTAGGGTCACTCCAAAAACAGGCAAAATCATAGAGAGGCCCCAGATCTACAAACCTCATTGCTACCCTTTAATATTAACTCTGGTGTTTGAGGACTGAGGTCTCAAGGAGTCAATATTAGTAAATAAAGGTATACTGATAGAAAAAAGCACGCATTCACATACCTCTCACTTCAGAATTTCCTATGGAGGTAACTAAGCTGGAAGAAATAGCTTACCCATCTGTGGGTCTGACCTCTCAAAGGTAAGCCACCAGGGCTCCTCACATCCAAGCAACACGGGAGCACAAGATAAGCAGACAACAAGTCACACATGCCTGGCGAACATGGCCAGAGAGCCCAAAACGAACTTTCAAACTAGTTCTGGGGAATGCCACCCCCACGTTCACCACACACTCCTCTGCATCCTTATGACCTTCTGTTGCTTGCCGCCAGGCCCTTCATCTGAAGCAGGGCCTTTGGAAGAGTCAGGCGTTCCCAAAAAGCAGCTATTGAGAAGTCCGCCCTGCAAACTGTGACACCCCTGAGGGCCCCGGCCTGTCCACCTCTTTCCTCTACATTAGTTGGCTGGCTGATCATCGGTGTTCCACATGTCTTGTTAAATGGATGAGTTAAGCAGCTGTCTTCCACTATGTCCCCAAAGAGAGTCCCTCTGCCAATAAATGTGGTTGTCAGAAACACAAAAGGCTAAAATTTGGCAAATGCGAAGTGGTAACTAACTCAAGACGCACAAACATCTTTACAACCACTGAGATTACTCTCAGAATAATGAGCAAATAATTTCACACAGGTGATACAATTTAGGAGTCAAAGGGAGCCCCCAGAGATAAAACATGACAATTCCACTTTATAGAAGGAGAAATGGAGGCTGTGGAACCAGGGTTTTAGCTTGAGAGCCAGAGGTCAGCTGCCTGCTGGGAAGACTCAACAGCAGCCCCGATTTGAACCCTGCTGTCCAAATCTTGGTGTTAATGGCAATGATAATAATCATCAGCCAAAAACAAGGTTTGAAATTCTCAGTGTGCACGGCAGGAAATGCCTGAGTTCCCCAAATCATATTAAATCACCAGAGCTGTATGCATTTAATATGTATATTAAATAACCAAAGTGAAAATGCAAAAGGCCACAAATATGCAACAGGGGTGGAATTACAAGGCCATGGAAATATTTTCATTCGGCACAGGCAGGTTTGGATATGGGGGTGTTTATCTATGAATACAGAGTTCGCCTCCTCCAGCCCTCCTTCCTGTTTGGAGGATGAGGCCCCAAAACAAAACCATCAAGATAGAGGGGCACATCAGAAGCCATAGGAGAATGCAGAAGAGCTGAGCAATGGAAAGAGGATTAGAAGACACAGGGCCACTTCCTCTGGGAACACATCTTTTGCTCTGTCAAGCACAGCCCCCAGGCTGCTGAGGAGGAGGGGAAATATCCCCACCTTTGGGCCTGGGACCAAGAGTGGCCACATCTTGGAGTTGGGAGGCAGGGATGGGGGTGGGGGAGTGTCCAAATTCTTTCTTTTAAAGGGAAAAGAAAAACTGAGGGGTTTTAGGATTTCCTTCTAGTGACTGGGAGACACCACCATTTTTAATTGTTGCAACTGTTTGTTCTATGATGTATATAGTGTTTTTCTTTAATGCAATCACAACCCAAAGTGGGGGGGGAGAGGAATATCTCTTAAATAAGTGTCTTTGTATTCAAATCACCATTGGACTAGGACCAAATATGCCCAGCACCAGCCTATGTGGAGAAAATGTCTAGGCTTTCATAAGAGACTGGGAAATCGGGCTTATAATGAGAGCCATTCTGGAACCTTAAGTATAGCGTTTGCCATCCCAAACACTATAATAATCATTATTATTCTCTGGTATCTATTATTGTCTGGTAAATAATATGTGTTTTCCCCCCAAGTTCCAAAGGGTGCAGCTGCATGGTGTTCTATTTTTTGCAGACCCAGGCCTGCTGCTTTGCAAGCCTACTTCCACAGAGCTTATTTTAAGAGAGCCTGCAGGAGACCACGTGTGCCCTTCCTCTCTCTCGGCACACGTGTGCACCTGGGACATCCCCAAAGGCCAGAGGGTGGCAGTCTCTTTCTGCGGCCAACTTTTGAGGTGGAGGTTGGTACTAAAGTCAGCCTCTTCCATTGGTTCAAGGCAGCCTCCTTGTTGGTGACACAGGCAATGGGCTAGTGACACACAAGCGTGTTTGGGCTTCACTTTCCTAGTTCTCATTGGGGGGTAACTTATGGAGACCTCAAGAGCGGGGGAGAAACAGTCTTGGAGATTTAGAAAGTGGCCATGTCAGAAAGCTAAGGACCTTGGCCACACAGAGGACTCCCATGGAAAAACTGTCCCCAGTGTCTAAATGTCATCATCTGCACAGAGTGGAAAGTACAAGAAACAGGAGAGGCAGGCCCGCATCCCCATCCTAGCTGTCTGTGTGTTCTCGGACATGTTTCTCACTGGCCCTTCCCCATGGCTTGCTGAGGGAAGCTGGAGAGGAACTTCCTACCACATCTCTTATTTCCCTCGGGCCGATTAGGGCACCTTCGACAAAGCTCAGTACCAAATATATAGTCTTGCAACTTAAGCAACTGAATAAAGATCTGTTGTCACTACATAAGCAAGGTGCCCTTTCTGGGTCTTCAAGTCCAGAGTTTGTTTCTTTTGCTCTGAGTGGCCATGAGTAGCCACATACAAGTATGAGCATGTGTGCAAACACACTCTTGTGGCAGAGATTTCTGGAGTGCCTCTGAATGCAAAGGATTCTGGGAAAGTATCCACACTTGAACCTGTGTTTTCTCTGAATGGGTTCGTCTAAAGGCAGGATATCATCCATGTTTCCTGGAATAACACACACACACACACACACACACACACACACACGTCTTGTACTGTCTATTTCCCATATACAAATCCTAGAACTACCATGCTTGGTTTCTATGAGATATAAATGGCCAGCTGACCTCAAATTCCAGACATGCCTTCCCCTTCTACCCAGAAGAGTATAGCAGCCTCTCACAGAATGACAATCACACACTAAAGGGGCTGAGAGATACTTTGTCCACCTGGCAAGTTCACAGGGGAAGCCTTACTAAAAACGTAATTTAATTACCCATCTTCCTTTGCCACAGAAAATTTTTCAAAGGACTAAGAGCAAAACTGAACCTTACACTGGTAAATTCTTCTAATTCTAATACTCTCAAAACATGACCATTCCCACTTGTACCTCTCTGATTTACAGCCTAAGATGCAGGAGGCTGTTGCATTTTGGAAAATTCTAAACAACCACTTGCAGTGGCCCTGAGGGGGGAAAAATGGTCTCCTTTCAAACCCAACAGTTCCAGGGTAGCCTTTATGTGATGTGAGATGTAATTTTTGCCTGGAAGCATGCCTCTTTTAATCTAGACTAGTATCCAAACTTTATTTTTGTTTCATTTCTTAAATGTCTTTGTAATTTGCGCAATCAAAATCTAGTAGGCCTGTCCTGTCTTGCTTATTTATAAAAGGCAAGGAAGGCCCCTCTTGTCTGTCATATTTGTTCTCTGGTGTCTAAAACCCCATGACATCGACCCTATGATAGGCAAGAAATGCCCACTGCCAAGCCAGCTTGCCTTCGCCCAAGTATCCTGGCCCTAGTAGAAATCCACTCACTTAAGCACGGCTGCCCATCACTTATCAGAGTTAAATACAGCCATTACGTGCTGGCAGAGGCTTCACTGTTTATCTGGGACAATAATGAGTCCCTGAGGACAGACTGCTCTCAGGTAGCAGCGGCTATTCTGGGACACTCACAAGGGAAGAACCCTGTGGTCAATGAACAGAGCCGCCTGCAGCAGCTGATAAACTCTGAGTTTGATGCCAGATTGGGGTCCCTTACCCAACCCATCGCAGCCAGGGCCATACAGCTAGGCCAGGATTTGCCAAAAGGCTTCCCCACCTCCCATGTCAACCATTGTCATATGAATTTTGAAATGGCTTTTACCAGGTTGCACAGTTTTAATCTTTGAAACGATGTTATCTCTTTTCTTATATCTCATTGAATGAATGCCGTAGAGGGCATATAGGGGTTGGGGTAAACCAGCTTAGCCCCACACTGGCTTCTGGGATTTCAATGTCATCACTCACCCTGTGGTTCTGATAAACTATTACTCATGTATATTTACTTTTTAAACTAAGTATACTGCCTCTCTCTCTCTCTCTCTCTCTCTCTCTCTCATCTATCTATCTATCTGCCATCTGTCTGTCTGCCTATCTATCTATAATTTTTGTTTTTCAGAAAGTCTCATGTAGCCCACACTGGACTCAGACTTGCTCTGTAGTCTCCTGCTTCCACCTCCCAAATTACATGCAACATCACACCAAGCTGAAAACAAGTGTCCTTATTTCGTGTAGGCACCCACTTCACACAGAAACAGTGCTGCTAACACATTGTTGATTTTTCGTGTAGGCACCCACTTCACACAGAAACAGTGCTGCTAACACATTTGTGATTGTCTTCATTTCACAGACAAAACAATTTGCCAGAAAGGTAAGGAAATGACCTGCTTGGGGTCACCAGCTTCCAGAAGCCCCAAGTCCACTATCTTTCCCCCAAATACATGGAATAGTGCTCTCAGTCCATGCTCATCTCTCTGCTTTTTTTTTTAACCTTGACTACTGAGGAGGCAGGTCATGTCTGAGATGGAAGGCACCTCCCAGAAATATGTACCATTTAGCTCCTCCACTTTGGCAAACAAGACCTCTGATAAGAAAAAAAAGTGTATTTTCATTCAGGTCCCATCCAAAGCTCATAACTGGCCAATATACCTTCTTTGGCCAGTCTGCAGGGCTGTTTTCCACAACCTCTGTGACAATCTGAGCAGGTGTCCCTCTGTCCCTGCTGTATGTGCTAGATCCTAGAAGGACTGAGTAACTCCTCTGATTTAACTCCTCTACCACAGGATCTTGAAAAGCCCTTGACAAAATTCTGCCTTGGGGGAAAAAAAAAGCAGATGCTGGTTGTCAAGGTTGAGCTGCTGTCTGAACACAGGCATTCTAGGTGACAAATAAGGGACCCTGAAGGAAAAAAGTAGCTATGCATGGCTGCCAGACTCAGGGCAGATTTTAAGACCTTAGATAAGGTTTAGAAAAGTAATTTCCCTCAACTTCATTCTTTACGACCAGTAGCAGAGAGGGACAAGGCTTCAGATTAGTGAGAACAACACTATAAAAAGTAAGAACAGGAAATCTGATTCCCCCTCTCCCCTGTGAGGTCAGGGCATGTGGTTAATGCTGCTTTTCCTTAGTCTTGCCATCCTTCAGCCCAGATGTACATTTATTTATGCCTAATTTCTCCCTGCGTTAAGCTGCTCAGTGTGAGACTGCCATGCAGGGGGTGGGGGTGGCAAAATGTGACCCTGGTCCTCGGCCCAGGGTCTGTCACTTAAGCAGCTTTGATCAGATCCTGTGTCCTGGATGGAAAGAGAGGCAGATGAGGACTCTGGTTCTGGATGACCTTGGACAGTCACTTCCTGCCTCAGCCTGTTCTCCAGGTGGCACGAGAACTCTGATGGGAAACTTCTGCTTTGCCTTCTCTAACATCTGAGCTGAACAACATAGAAATACCTGTTTTCCAGAACACACAGACATTCTGGACAGCAGAGCCTTGGGGGCACGTTTTATGAGAAGTGTGTGCTCTGAGCGGAAGCTCGCTGGTTCTCTGAGTCTGGGGTTACTGCTTCACTTTTATACCCATGACATATCCAATGGCTCTGCATGGAGTCTCTGAAGCCAACTCCCAGCACTATTTACTATTTACAGAGAATTACATGTAATTACATGTACTTACTATTACTGATTTTGCTAGTTGGGCACAAATGCTTTCCATGTTCCCTTACCTGCCCCTCACTGGAATCTTGTCCTGACACACTGAGGGCGCTCACAGAGCTGAATTCACTTCTTCTTCCAGTAAACAGATCCTCCAAGGCTTGAACCCCAAGTTTTGAGCCACAAATCCATGCTCTCACCTCCCTTCTCTACCAGGAGTCTGTTTTTACCACATGGAGAGGCCTCAGCTCTACAGCCCATGCGGTGAAAATACATAAAACAGATGCCAAACTCCTTTGACTCAGTTTCCCAGAAAATGTCTGTAGGTGTCTGAGAGCTAACAGCTCCACGCGCCCTTTACTGGAGCCTTTCTACCGCCGTTCAGACCGAGGACGGGAGGCTGGGCATCACTGGGGTCCCTGCAGGTGTCCTATAGCCCACTCAGGGTAAGCCGATGTCTAAAGCACCCCTGACTTCTGCAGAGCCCTTGATTTAACTCACCCAAACAAATTAAGACAGCTAGACAATATACCTACACCTTGTCTTACCCAGCTTTACCCAATGAGTCAGCTCATTGTTGCTGGGGCCGGGTGGGATGTAAAACTCCTGTTTCCATGACAACCTAAAGCCCATCAAGTATACCCTTTATTGACCACAGAATTCCTGTTGGCTGTGAGATTGCCATCTACCCTCAGCCTTGAAGTCACTCTGGGACTTCCTGGGACAAAGATAGTTCTTCACTGCCCTGCTATGATGGTTTTACATACAAGGCAGGCACAGACATGGCAGCCAGTGCCTGTCACCCTCTAGCGATAACACCTATGGCTGGTAATTAGTCTGTCATCAGGATTCCAAGATCTGCAAGGCCAGCCTCCTATTGCTTCCTTTCTGTCTACGAAAGGTTGCTAAAGTAATTCCCCTTAAGCACAGATCTCATCATCACTCCTCTGCTCCAGATCACAGTGATTACAATCACTACCGCATCCAGAACCAACTCCCCAACCTCCTGTGCCCCGTCTCATTCTCCTCCACCCTCTGTGGTCCAGCCTCCAGGTGCCTGTGCCTTGACATCTGGCTGTGTCGCTCACAGCCTGGCCCACTGGCCTCTGTCCTTTCCTTGGCTGAGAAGCCAAATGAATTCATACGCTTCAAACAGTACCCTCAAGAGACCATTCTCATTTGAGTTGCTCGGTTTTGCCCACTCTGTCTGTCCCCAAGCAGGAAGTCAGAGCAATAGCAGGAACTTGTCCCCAGACTATTCTTCCATGAACCCGCACCCCCGTTTGCTTATCGTATTGGCTTGTACATTCTCCATGGTGCCTCTAAAAGTGACCTTGGCTACTTCTTGCCTCCTAACTCTCCCCAAATAAGAACCCCCTATCTTCCCCATTTTTCTTTAATTTTCTCTCTATTCCCCCCACCATGCTTTATTGATAGAATAACCATAAAAAGAAAGCATTCGACATTGCTAGTGGGAAAAGGGTGTTGTTTTGTCTTCTGGGGAAATGAAGATTATCTCTGAACAATGAATAAGGAAAAAGAAATGCTTCCCTCCCTCTTTTTGGATATAGCAGTAATATGCTTCATGGATTGTATTATATAAATTAAGTACAATTTAAGGACTTATAAATACCAAATAAAGGATTTTTAAAGTCTTTACTTCTGGGGGCTGGGGATGTTGCTCAGTTGGTAAATGCTTTTCTATCATGCATGAAGGCTTGAGTTTGCTGCCTAACACTGTATACGCTGGGCATGTTGTTATACTTCTATAACTCCAGCACTTGGGGGGTAGAGCCCCAGGTGTCAGAAGTTTAAAGTCACTCTTAGCTACATGGAGAGTTTGAGGCCAGCCTGGACTCCATGAGATCCTATCTTGAAAAACAAAACAAAAAGTTATTATTTCTGTACAAGAGACAGCATGCATGTGTACACAAACAAACGGAGCCGAGACAAACCACAGGGAGTTCACCAGTGGGTAGGAAATGCTTTCAGAATCAGGACCAGTGGCCCTGGTCTTCATGTGAGAAGTTGTAATGCTTTTCCGCTCAAATCTTTCATAGATTTTCAATCAGTATTTGAGATTCGCATTGCTCAAACCTTGGAGGATATGAAAATAGCCATTAAGTCCCATGTTTATGATGTCATCATATCAAATGGGAGAAATAGAGAGACCTGGGTATATTTTTGGTTTGGCAAACTCTAGAACTATTTTTTTTTCAAACGTTTGGGGTTTGGCTAAAACTAAGTCTTATTTTGCCAAGCACTTTGGCTTTAATTTTTAAACCCATGTGTATTTTAAAAGAAATTCTATCTATATGTTTCTGACTCATTTACACTTAGCTCATGAAAACCCTGTTTGGTAAGCGCTAATAGATGTCCCGGCAGGTTTATGAGTCTCCTTAAGCCTTCTTTCCCCTCCATCCTTACCAGAAGGTAGTATTTTGCTAGCCATAAAAGAGTGTGAGCCCCAGAGGCATGTGATCTTCTGTCATTTATGACCTCTGAAGCTTAAGTGAATTGTGAGTTTGAAAGGCCTTCTCCCCCTTCCTCTTTCTCCCTAACTGCACAAACAGGCTCCCTTGGACAAAGACTGCTACCTCTCACCTTCCAACAGGACTGGAGGTAAAAGTCAAGAATCCATTCTACCCACCAATAAGTTGCTCCTGAAA
>LOEQ01006345.1:0-10398 GCA_001685075.1 Bramus lutescens | reverse complement strand
CCTGTGCTCTCCCAGGAAGCCGTTGCTGCCGCTGTCTCTCGCTAAGATAGCATTTGCTGAAAATGTCAGCAGATTGCTTCTTGAGTTTGAGCTGTGCAGACATCAAAAGCTTATTTTAACAGGGCATTTTGCTTAAAAATCTCGTGGTTGGCTTAGGCATTTTGAATGCCTCTGACTATATTATTTAGAATAGGGCTTCTCCTTGGGTTTTACTGGGCTCACATAAATCAGGACATAACCAGAATAGACCCCTCTGCAGAACCAGAGCTTTCAGGCCATTAATGTAGTAAAATTTGCCCTTTGTGCATGCTGCGTTTTTAGCAGGCCCCCTTTCCTTTTTTTCTTCTCTCCTAGCGTGGCTTAGCCGCTATGCAGGGGCTTAGTGCTCCCGTGTGGGGATAGGGATCAGTTCCAGACTTCAGCTTGACTTGAAATAAGCCAGGCAAATTTGCCTGCATGTGATTTCAGGCTTTTCCCATTTTCCTGTTTCTCTCACCAGGCTACTGAAGGGAGCTGAGAGGCAAGTCACTATTTGAGTCCCTGGATGCTGGCTGGCCTGATTGTCTCAGGTACTTGGATGATTCAGTACGCACAGACAGCTCAGATGGAAGACCTCTGCGCCTCTGCGCTCCAAGCGGGCACACATCTCCGGAAGCTAATTGCAAAAGGCAGATGGATTACAACAGCAGAACCTTTTCTTCCCTTTCCACCATGTGTTTTCCCCCAATCCTTCTTTTTCCTCTTCCCTTTCCGTATCACACTGACTAGATGTGCCTCAAAAAGTTAATGGTAATTGCTCTTATCTTAATTTAGAGGAGAGAGAGAAGAGAGAGAAAAAGAGAGAGAGAAATGAGCGTAATTTGCAGATCTGAGAGCAGGTCATTATAGGTGTGTTATATTAGTGTATTCATGAGCCCCCTGGGACAGGCATGCTGAGCTATCCAATAACTTTCTTAATGTGTAATTACACACCATCGAACTATAATTGATTAATTGAAAAGAGAATGTAGGCAGACGTGAGGGCACGACTTCTGCTGCTCATTAAACCAACATGTCCTTGCTTCTCTTTAATAAGTTAAGTGGAACTACTCAAAAGCAATTAAGTCAGTTGTGAAATTCATTAAATTTTAAGTAATTATTGGTATAAAATCCTGTAATAAAATCCAAGACTTTGCATAGTTCTATTTCCAAGGGAAGTCTGATGATCCTCTCATGGTAATTCTAGGAGGCAGAGGAGCAAAGTCTGGAGAAAACTGTATCTTGGGCTCACTGACATTCTGCATAAAAATCATGAGTGGGGTAGTGTGTGTGGACACGCTGCCTGCCATCCTAGGCCAGCCAGGGAAAGTGCGACACTTCATCCTAGGGATATAGTAACATTTCCAAAATAATGTTTTCACTTAAAAGCTTAATTTGTGTAGCGTAAAACATGACAACACTTTTTTTATTATGTGAGCCCTCTACGTAGCTAAGGATGACACTGCTACAGGAGTGCTGGCAGTGAGCACCAACACGCCTGGCTTAGGGAGCGCTGAAGACTGAATCCTAGGGGTTGTGCATCCTAGACAAGAGATCACCAACAGAGCCACATGCTTGGCCTGAAATGCCTATTCTAAAACATAGTGCTCTGAATGTTATGTTGGACACAATGTTATGTTCTTCAGACACAAAATGGATACTTCTGACACAAAATGAATGCAGGGATCTGGGTATAGCATGGAAAAGGTTCTCTACAGATCCCACTCTCAGTAGGGAAACAAACCTGGATTGCTGAGGTTGGGAAAGACATAAAGTATGCCTTAGTTTAAGGATGGGGCCATTGTCCCTTGAGTCCACAAACCTGGCAACTCAACCATGTGTCAAAAAGGAAGTCTAGTCCTCCAGCGCTGCCTCATTACGGATACCCTAGAAGGCCCTAGAATTGGAGAGACGCTGGAATCTTAGCCCACTGTGGAGAATGGTCAAAGGACACTCACACTAGCAAGGCTTGGTGATTCATTCATGTTAGGTGTTTCTCGAGTATCTACTCAAAGCCCTTAGTAAAAGGTCTTCAAACATACAAATAGTTCACACACACACACACACACACAGAGAGAGAGAGAGAGTTTATATGTGCACAGTTTGATCATGCAAGATAAATTATGTTGTGACAGAGGAAGAAGTGCTGCGGATGCAGTGTAGCAGGTAGCACTCCTGCCTAACACACAGGACACTCCCTGGATCTGATGTCTAGCACCACATAAACGACAATGACGATATAGTACACATGTGGATTCCATCACTTGACAGGTTTCAGAACAAGAAGTTCAAGGTTACTTAGTAAGCTTGAGACTAGCCTGGGATGCATGAGACATTGTCTCAAAACAACCATCCAGCCAATCTTGCAGCCATTTAGGATAGATAATCTTGTGCTTTGCACATAATGGGCTCCCAATAAAAGTTGACTGATGGAATGGTGGAAAGAGTCTGTGACATGGATTCTGGGGACAGCATGATGGTAGGGGCACTTGTCTAGAGTCTAACTTAAGAAAACAATGCTCTGGCCAGGACACACTAAAGGCATGGTGATGACGACAGCCAAGAGTGAAGAAGAGACTCCTAAACGCAGGTGTAGCTTCAACTACCAGCAGCCACTCACCATCACTTTTCTGTAAAAGAAAACTTAAATGTAAAACCATGAATTTGAGTCGTTTTTGTTTGAATGGTAGATTTAACTACACTTTTAAAAAAAATCTGAATTTCAGTTGTTTTCACCGTTTGCTAGGGTTCATACTTCCATGAGGTGCAAGCCACCCTTCTAAGTACAGAGCAATAGGACCTGATTGTCCCTGGAGAAGCCTCTCATATGATGGGACTCATGAGATGAAATCACAAGGCTGCACTGACTAAACTAGACTTAAAGAATGACTTCAAGAAGGACTCTTCATCCACAAGGATGCAGCCATCCCTTTCCTCTGGAGACTGCACCCAGGCCTCGAACACACAGACCCTGGTGAAGTCTCTGACTTTTCCTTTTCCTGAACATTCACCCTCCCTGTAGAAGACAAGGGGACTGTAGTCTACTTCCTGCTAAGATTAAAAATAAATAAATAAAGCCCTCAAAACTCTTACAATTTTAGAGAGCATAACAAAACTAAAAATCAAAGTAGACTAAATAAGTACATTACCAGGCTCAAAGAGAAAAAAGGTGGGTGAGAGGAAAGACATTATTAGGTCTTGCTTCCTGTGTACATCGCCTGCTGTTACAGGCACCCTATTGTCCTGCAGCTCATTGTAATCTTGAACATGACCTTGACCGTCTGAATGTGGGCAGCTCAACTCTTTTAAAGAGGAGTCCTGGGCAGGAGTGGCAGCCCATGCTTGCAACCCCAGCATTCAGGGTGGAGGTGGATTAGAAGTTCAAGGCCAGTCTGGGCTACCTGAGACCCTATATCAAAAAGTAAAGCAGAAACTAAAGAGGGGGAACCCTGATCAAGGGAGTTGTGTGTCACTTCTGAGCTTAAATGAGATATGGAGATCAGAAGACAGTTTGTGAGGAGCTGATATTCTCCTACCAACATGTGTCCTGGGGATCTATTGCAGGGCCTCAGGCTTGGTGGCCAGTGCTTTTACTGACCAAGCCACCTTGATACCCACCCAGTACCTGCCATTTTTTCCTGCCATCTTTAAAAACAAATGTTGAATGATTCGTGGATTTGATTCATTATTTCCTTCTTTCTCTCAAAAGTTGAGCATAAAAGAAGGATTTTCCTTTTACTGACCATTCATTATACACAAACACTTCATCTGTATTACCTTAGCTAACTTTTAGAGCAACCTTAAAGAGCATGTACAGTTAGCATTCCTTTAACAGGTGTGAACACAGATCCTCCCAACACTTCAAAGCCAGCGACCCCACAGCCAGTGTGAAGTCAGAGACTTCACCAGGGCCTGTGTGTCTGAGGCCTGGGTGCAGTCTCCAGAGGGAAGGGATGGCTGCATCCTTGTGGATGAAGTCATTCAAGATTGGGACCTGTTTGCTAGTTTGTACTCGTACAGCACAAACACAGTGACTCCAGAGTCACCCTGGATCACAAACAGTTTTAAACTCCCTTCCTCCTTTTTGCTTTCGTCATATTTTCCCCACTGGACACATCTAGTGACTTAAGTAGGACTGAGGCTCAAAAACTTAAACTTAGAGACAATCGGCCTGAGAAAAGTCTCTGTAGCTGTCCCTGTTAAGATGGTCGCAGGAACTTGATGGTCAAGACTTCTGGATGGTCAGTCGCAGAGTCTCAGTATCACTTCCCATCTGTGAGAAGTCTTGGTCTTCATCACAGTATGCCTGGACTGTTCTGCTTGCCTTCTAGGAGTTTCCCAATCCCTCTTTCAATCTGGGAAAGCATTCTTTCATAAGAGTACTTCCTGGCTCCAATATCTAATATAGGTCTCTACAGCCTAAAACACAAACATAAAAATTGATTGCTTTGCTCTCCGTCTTCTGAAAATGCCCTACCAGGGTAATTCTGTTCTTACTCACAGAATGACACCAGGCCAGTGTCCACCTGCTCCCCTCTCCCAAATGCATGATGTTACATCTTCTCAGGGATGCTCTTCCCTTGCCACCCACCCTTTAAGGAGCAGCTCAGGTTTCATCTCTTCTGAAGGCCTACCTTTTCTTGATAAGGCCAAGCTCATCATTTCTTCCTCATTATGTGACCCTTTACTTTCTCATGTGTGTGTGTGTATGTGTTTCTAGTGTCTAATCCCCAAAGTTCCCTGAAAACTTACAACACACTGGAATATATTGTTCATATAAGTATAGTTTAAACTTATAGTTTGATCTATGCCTACCGCACTGAGACAATAGTAGGTGTCCAAAAAACATATGACATTGAAAGAAAAATGTCTTCCAAATCTCTCTCTCTCTCTCTCTCTCTCTCTCTCTCTCTCTCTCTCACACACACACACACCCCTATACTTAGATTAATTCTACTTTTGAGATGTGTCTATAACATTAAATATACAGATTTCTAAGGGCTCCAAACCTTTATAGACATTGAATTGCATAATAGATCCTATTTCTATGCAGTGCATACAAAAGAATAAATTAGAGACATAAGAAATTATTCAGACAAAATAAGCCAGGGAGACTATATCCCTGGAGAGAGGGTATTTTTGGTTTGAATTATCGGGACTGACTGTCTCCATTGACACAGCTCAATTTTCAACTTGGCTGATTTGATGACAGTCAGACACTGTTTAAAAATCAAAATGCATGAAGGCTAAGAAAAAAAATGAAGATAAAATTTCATCATAACTTGATTTTTCCATGGTATTTATTTTTATGTATTCATATGTAAACATTAAATTAGTTGAGAAAAATGTAAGATAAATGTTTGAAATGAGTTAAATGCCATAGACTCATAAACACTTGAATAATGCCTTCGTTTGCTTTCATTTGTCTTCATACATATCCTCATTTCTGCGCAGGACACAGAAATTTGCCTTCATATTTTATGTTTAACATTTCTATGCACCATCGTTGCTCATTTTCAAATTTTAAGCTATCTAGCAAATATATAAATATTTCTCGGATCCAAAAGTAGCATTTATCTCACTGGTGATGCCTGATACATTTATCAAACCATGTTAGAATCAAATTTAGATTTGAATTTTCCATTCAAAGGAACCTAAACCATGAGAAATGGATACCAAGAACGCCAGAGGCTTCTCGGTGAAGGGCCTCATATGACTTCATCCACCACAGTGTCTGGCACTAAGTGTCAATCAGCATTCTGGGATGCAGGAAACACAGTTATGCACACTTTGTCTCTTCTGTAGGCTGGGGACATCTCTAAAGAATGCTGGAAGCGGTGTACAAAATGTGCAAAATGTGCTTTTCCTGTCATTTTGAGGCAACCAACAGCCTTTCCTCCTGAAAGAGATGGAGAGGACCCCGTTTCTCTACCAAAGCATCTTCATGAAGCATTGATGGAGAAGCAATTTTCTGGGTAATTAAGACAAAAGTACTGCTTATTATTTTGAAGCCAGCTTAGCTGGTTCAACATTTCATTTGCGAGGGCCGCACTGTGGTAAACTGTACAGCATGAACTTGCTGGGTCAGAGTAATCGGAGGCCGCCCGCCCCCTCAACTCCACCTCAGCAGATACAATCCAGAACTAACTTTTGGGCATTGCATTTTCCTCGGGACTAGACCTGGAATGTGGGCTAGCACGGGTCCTCACTGAGTCTCCAGCACCACAGGCTGGTGAGATGCCATTATGTTAATACCTCAAGGGGCAAAGCACTGCCAGTTAAACAATGACAGGTCATCAGTTGTAATATTAGAATCCACAAAAAAAAAGGTAAAAGAAAAACAAAAGCATAAGGCAAGCACAGCTCAAGAGGCCTGGAGGTGAACAAGACAGATAACAGACAACACTGCCACCTCAGAGTTCTCAGCCAGGGCCATCCATGAGGAATGGAGGAAAATGGCCTCTGGTAAGTGGCTCTATTCCTGGGCACACTTAACCATACAAGGGGGAGCAGGGGCTGCCAGGAGGGCAGGGAAGAGGGCCTCCATGAAATCATGATGCTTCAGACCAGAACAGCAGGACATGAAACAAACAAACAAACCCACAGCCAGGAAAGATACTAAGTGCCAAACGAAGCGGACCCACATTATCTCAATGGCCCTTGTTCCTGAGTCTGCCCGTTTGCAGCCTTAACTTTCCTCCTCCTTCTTCCTGGTCCAATCAGCTCTCACCACCCCACAGCCCCGTCCTCAGTTTCTTGTCTCCTTTATTATTCAGACACCATTTTTTCACCTCTAGTGATTATATATATATATATTCTCCTTTCCCACAACAGGCTCTCACTAGCTTTTTCTTCTAAATAGAATACAAGTTCATGACAAAATGTGATTGACTGAGTCCCTGCTGGTTGTATACTTTTATATCAATAAAAGGGTTTCCTGCTTGATTTCCTTATTTTATTTGATAGTTTATTTGATCTATAGTTTCCTACAAAATGTCAGAGGCAAATTCTGTTATATTAGGTCATTGTTGAGTTCCAGCAATTAAAATGATGGCAGTTAAAGCCTAAAATGGCCTTAGTGGGCTGAGGAAATGGGTCACACTACTCTTTCAGAGGACTCGAGCTTTGGTTCCCAGGACCCAATACCAGGTGGCTCACAAATGCCCATAACTCCAGATCTAGAGAATCCAACAAGCTCTTCTGGATGCTAAGGGCAGATTCACTCAGTGATCATACCCATACATAGACACATGTAAAGATTAGTAAAAATAGTGACCTTTGTAATAAAAAAAGGTATAAAAATCTTTAAAAGGAAACTTATAACTTACATATATTCTATGATTCTCAGATTTTCAAATTTTATGTATTTAGAGTTAAATATTTTTCTAAGTTTATAGCTGTTTTGTTAATTCCCAAGTCTACAGAATTAAATATATATATATATGTATGTATGTATGTATGTATGTATGTATGTATGTATGTATGTATGTATGTATGTATGTATGTATGTATGTATGTATGTATGTATATGATTTGGCTGTGTTCCCCACTTGATGATGCACTGAGAGTTCTCAAACTTCGACCTCTATTGCTAAATAAACTGCCATTTGTCACACAGATGTGCTTCTGGCTTCAGGGGACACCTAAGACCCGTTTCTAAGATTCTCTAGATCTGGAGTTATGGGCATTACTATAGATATGGTGTGAAGACTTGACTCCTTCATCCCACAATCACAGACTGAATTGCTCTAGCACAGGGCTAGAAGATGATTTAAGGCCCTGTGGGCAGAGTACTCACTGGCCTGAACTCAGGATGGGGTGTGTGGTTAGGAGATTGGATCTAACTCAACTCCCCCTGTAAGTTAATTTCTTTGTCTGTAAAGTCGAAACAGGATCAGCTTAGCAAAGTCAGAATGGAAATACAGAAGAGTTCTCTAAAGACTTGGTACTGCGCTGTTCGCTGGAGCTACCCACACAGGCCTTCTTGTCTACTTGCCGCTGCTGGAGGCACAGTATTGCTAACACAGATATTTCTCTGCACAGATGGCATTTTCCCTTTACCATCATTTTCTTGATTAAAAAATTATTTTGATTTGAAATAGGATTTCACTATATAGCCCAGGCTGGCTTTGAACTTTTAACATTGCCCTGCCTGAACTCCCAGTGTTGCGATTACAGCTGTGCTCACCACACCAAACTTACTTGCTTTCTAAGATTAACACTTCCACTACTAAATGGTCGGGCAGGTTCAAGAGGTCTTGGGTAATGTAGATCATGTGTGTGTGTGTGTGTGTGTGTGTGTGTGTGTTAAGTGTAGTCTAAGAATCAGTTTCACGGTATACTTTGCACCCACCTTATTCTATGGCTGCTGTATGCATGTGCAAAACTCAAATTTGCCTGAAAATTTGTACAAGGAGGAATCTAAGATGTGCGTCAAAGCAAGCAATGTAAGATTAAGCACAATCATAACGTGTTTGCCAAACACGTCTGAACACCTTACAGAAGTTAGCTTGCTCACACCCCACACCAGCCTCAGTGGATAGCTGCTATTGCACCCGCTTTACAGGAGGACACCGGATCAGAGAGTCCATCATTTTCCCAAACCCCCACAGCCCACGGGTACAGTGGTAAAGATTCTTAAATCTGGCAGCAGTCCATTCACCAAACTAATTTTTAGGCTCTTCCTAAAACAGATTCAAACATTACAGTACTTCATCAACCAGCAGCATGGACTACCAGCAGGCATTTCTCGTTTCTTGGGCACAGACAGACAAGTGAATGGGTGTGTGGGTTTCCCCAAAGTTATTTTACTTCAATTAAAATTCTACACTGGGAAGTTCAGTGAGATGATGCATGTCTGTAATGCCAGCACCTAGAGAGCTGAGGCAGGAGGATGACAAGGTGAAGGCTAATCTAAGTATAAGTGAGAACCTGGTCTCAAAACCAAAATGACAACAAAACACCATATTTGGTTTTTTAATACATTCTCTAGAACAGGTAGGAAGAGGCTTGAGAGGAGGGTGGAGCAGTTCTAGAATTTGCCCCAAGGCTTTCTTTAGACCTTGGAAGCCTTCCAGTTCTTTTTTATTTATTGGAAACAAGGCTCCTACTATGTGCAGGCACACTAAGTACTTCCTATACACAATCTTATTTGGTTTTCAGGTTTCCCTATGAAGTGTGAGGTGTTTTCTTTACCCTCAGGGACCTGGGATGGGAACTTTGCCAGTGTCACAGAGCTGGCAGAGAAGGCACAGACTCCTGCGCTCACCTGCCAAACAACAGCATCTCCCTTAGAGAACACATGGCCTCACTTCTGTCTCTCTAGCTCCAAGAATGTCTGCATATGCTGTGTTAGAACCACTCGACTTCATGCCTTCCCATTCAGCTGCCCTAAAACTAGAAACACAAAGTTTTCTCCAAGCCTTGCAAGAGATATCCAGGGCCTCAGATAAAATCAAGGCTTCTACATCCCACAAAGCCTCGGGATGAAGGCAGGAGCTGGCAACTCTAGCCTGTCTCTAGGTTGCTTCCTCTCCAAATAAAAAGAACTAAAAACAGACTTAGGATATAGTTTGTACAGGTGGGAGGAGAGAGGAGAAGGCCCAATGTGCTCTGGAGGGTCTTTATATAACAAGGAAACAAGAAAGATTGTGAACCACAAGACCACGGCAGAAAGTGGAGCCTTTTTGACAAAGTCAGAGAACAAAGTAGGGCCACCACCCAGGTGGCAGCAAAGGAATGTGCTGATGAAACAGGAAATACAGCAGCCACCCCTTCAATATATATAGAATCAAGAGACGGCCTCGCCAAAGAGCATAAATGGTCCACCCTTGTCAGAACCATATCTTGCTTAGTTTAAGACCATTGCTTTCATTTCCAGAAGGTCTTTTATTTGTCTGAAAGCAAGCTCAGAATCCTATGGGAACACAGGAGTAGTTCAAGAGTAGAAGGATCGGGAAGATGGGTAGAAAGACAGAGAGATAGGCCAGTTCTCTCCAGACAGCAATCAGTCAGTCCCTGCCATGTCCTGGGCCATTCTACCCTTTGGGCTATCACTGTCACTCTTGTGGGAAACTGATACACAGTATGTTATGTGTGGTTATGCCCTACAATGTTTGATTTGCTTCCGTGGGAGTTCAGGTGTGTCACGTGAACCCATTTTTAGAGCTTGTGTAGCTCAGCTGCCTCGTCAAAGCAATGATCTGTCCTTGTGAACTGAGTGGGATCACACACGGCTTTGATTAGAACAGCGGCATGGGGAGAAGGGCTTTGGTCACTTGGAGCTATTCTGCAAAGCTGATTATGTGAAGGCGTAAGTCATAAACAATTCCACACCAGTTGGGATTTAAAGGGGTATTTATTTTAAGGGTAAAACTTACA
>LOEQ01006344.1:49818-82972 GCA_001685075.1 Bramus lutescens | reverse complement strand
GACCTCGGACTTCCCACAGGGCAGGGAACCCTGACTGCTCTTAGGACTGGAGAGAGAAGGGGAGGAGGAATGGGGGGAGGGGGAGGAAAATTTTAAAAAATATTTACAGTAGTGGCAACCTTGGTATTAGTCCCAGCTCTACAGCTGTGTTTCTCACACCCTCAACGCATAACTTATTCCTGCTCTGACACTGAGGTTCAGGACTAATTGCTCTTCATGATCATCTAAGTATTTTTCTGGAAGATTTGGTTCTTTCTTTCCACCATGTGGGTACTAGTGATCCAGTTTATATGACCAGCCTTTGCAGCAGGTGCTGCTATTGAGCTATCTCATTAGACCTTAAACCGGTTTCAAAATTTTGTCATCATTTCTTGCATGGGAGTTTACCTCTGCTTTATTTAAAAATGTCTAAGTTACTAAGATGTGACATGAATTTTTCATTATATGCTAACACAGTTACATTGATATAGCAGGATCATGAAATCATGGGTGACTTTTAAAAACCTTGTAAATCTAATTTTTCCTACCTTGTTATAAATGAAAACAAAAACAAGAAAAATAACAATAAAAACATCCTATATTTCCTTTCTCCCTGAGATGCCTGATAGAATTATTTCCATTTCTTATAGCAAATTATATTGTACGTATAGAGAATAAAAAGCCCTATTTATGAGGTACTGACCTGACATCTTGTACTTGACAATGGCAATCTAAGGACCAGCCCCAGGTCTGGAACTCTGTCCCTCCCCCAGACTCCTTCTGCTCTGACATCTAGGCATTCAGGACTAATTTCTACTCTTAATTGTCTGCAGTTCTTTCCTGTAAGACCAATAAATACAAGCCCAAAGTGCTTTGCAGACAGACAAGACCCAGTAATCCTAGGACATCATTCAGGTGGAAGTGGCAATTAAACATTTTTAACAAGTTCTTCAATACAAAATGGAGTAATTAAAGCTTGAACATTGGAAGGGAAAAACACTTTTGAGATTATGTTCATTTTATTAAGCTATTTCAAATACCAGAGTTTATTGCAAGGCAGAGCTCTCTCTTTTCTCTCTTTAATTGAATATCTGGCACTAACAACTCAATGTAATGATTGCCTGACCCATTGAGAAAGAGATTAAGTTATATAGGGTGTTTATTTTTAATTGGTATTAACCATGAACTCATACATTTCCACTAAAATTGAATTGAACTACAAGATTTCACTCTTCAATCTAAATATTATGATTCAGCTACTTTCTGTTACTAGACCTTGTTTAACCTATGCTAGCTGCACTTTATGGCTAATATCTCATTTTTGCTTAGGAGGTCAGCAGTTTCATGCATGCTTTGCTAATGTTATAAGCAGATATTTGGCTAATAATAGAATTATTTAATAGTGTCTCCATAGTTAACTTCCATTTTTATTCAATGTAAATGCAAAAAGGCCTTTTTTTCACTTTATCAATGGCTATCTGTGCACAGTAAGTTACAACAATAAGTGGTAGAAGATAGCTAAACTTATATTGATTTTGAGAGACTAGAAAAGGTCTCTTATGTAGATAAGCTTGGAGTTCATTATCCACACAGATGATTTTTATTTACCTTGCTTTGGCCTTTCTTCCAGTCTGCCAGCAGCTTTCTAGATTGCACCCTGGAACCTACTTCTTCCTTCCTGTTGTTTTCCTTAAAATTCTCATTTCGGTTATTCTGCCTCCTGTGACTGCATTTGTCTCAGAGAAGTTAACTGACTTTAGTCATGCACAAACTTGTAACAGTTACTGGTAATCGTTATATTGAAAAAGCCAGACCCCTGGGTTTTGGCTTCAGTGGCCCCTGGAGCAGTGTCCTCCAGTTAGTCCAACATGAGATGATCTGACTTCTCCTTCTTAGGATTGTAACAAGCTAAGCAACATTTTAACATTAAGACATTTTAAAAGGCATATTAAAACTGAGGGCAGAATGTAATAAATTAACTGCCACATAAACAAATGGAATACTTCTACAGCTCAGGACCTGCTGCTAAGTAAATGATCCAGAATTTTGGGGTGAAATGAATGCCAAAGGACACCATATTCACAATCTGTTGCTACTACAGCAAATTAACAAAACTTGACGGTTAAAAGAATGCTTCAAAGATCAGTCTCATCAGTGAAAGTCCCAGGGATACATTTTTTTTTCTGGAGGAGAAGTTCTTAATATATGGGTCACAACACCCATAGGTGTCTCATATTTGATGTTCTGCTTATCAAATATTTTCATAAAAATTCATAACTAGCAAAAAATTGCAGCTGTGAAGTAACAGTGAAATGATTTTACAGTTGTGGGCTCACCACAGCAAGAAGAAATATATTGAAAAGACATAGCCTTAGAAAAGTTGAGAACCACTCCAGAATCTGGAGTTTCAAGAAAGAATCCATTTTCCTGTCTTTTCTAGCAAAGGATACCTTCACTTTGTGTCCTGTGGACACTTTTTTTTTCAATCCAGAAACATGGTGAAAACACACATAGAACACACACACACACACACATAGAACACACACAACTTAGTCATCATTCCTTTCCTTGTTAGACCTCCTTCTGTGACTCTGACCTTCCTAAATCTTCCATGCTATGAACATTTTAATTACACTGGGTCCACCCAGATGATTAATATTGATCTGCACTTCTAAATCACTAATGCCATCTCACAATTTCTTTTTGCCTTGTAAGGTGATAAATTTGATATGGTCTACATAGTATGATGTGGCCATCTTTGGCATATATTATGTATACTGCTACAAATAAAAATCATTTTAAACTAAGAAGCAAACACAAACTCATAAGCTATAAGAAACACATAATCAAGGAACATGTATATGTCAAGGCAAATGATTTGTCAGACTTAAAACCATTAAAATCTTGAAATCTGGTTATATTCGTTTGGAGTTGTAAATAAAATTTAGAGAAATGTGGCATAGGGAGAAGGTTCATAGATTATATGAACCTGGATACACCCTCTCAAAACTTGCCATTGTCTACAGCAAGCTCAAGTATGTTCAAGCTTACTTAACTACTCCTGGTGATGGCTGTATGTGTCCCATAGAGTATAAGCTAGATATTTTAGTGCCATATTCCTCACACTTATAAGCTTAAAATTAATACCAAAACATCTAAGTAAAATGAATAAATAGATATTACTGATCAGTTCAAGTTTTCCAAAGCTCATTAGAACTTTGTATTTCAATTGTGTAACTCACAGTTGAATAGCAAATAACAGTTCACAGAGCCAAATGTCATGCAAGTATAATGACTTCCATAATATTTATTGGAAGCAATAAAGAATTTATTAATAGAATTATTAAATATGTGGCAAAAGTTGGTTATCAACCAGCAATGCCTGGTAACTATAATAAACAACAATTTAGGAAACAATTGGGACTAAGTACTCTGGTTTCTCTCTTATAATTTAATGTTGTCTAATTCTCCATTACAACCATAATGAAATCCAATCACTCTCTAGGTTCTTTCAAGCCCAGCCAGGGTATGCCTTTCTGTAGAACAACTGATGTAGATTACTACATTGGCTTTAAGTATCTTTATGTTCCTAGTACTTGCTTCTCTTTAATATTTTGGTTCTAATACTTCATGTTATAAGTAGTCCTTAATCTCAAAATTTCTTATGGATGAATCCTTCTCATCATGGATTTGGCTCAAATACTATTTTATGGATGAATCCTTCTCATCATGGATTTGGTTCAAATACTA
The DNA here is from genome assembly GCA_001685075.1 of Bramus lutescens. NCBI lineage: Eukaryota > Metazoa > Chordata > Mammalia > Rodentia > Cricetidae > Bramus > Bramus lutescens. Next base: position 79,243 of record LOEQ01006344.1, on the reverse strand, counting down.
TTTGTTCATAATTAAAATAAACACAACTCACTGAAACAAGCAAAACAAAATAAATAAAATATGAAAACAACTCGTTAGCATATTGAAAATACCCATAATTCTACACTGTAGCATAATTCTGTTTTATTTGTCTTTGAGACTTTTGACATCCTCTAATAAGTCTCAGAGATCTGACCAATAAAAAAGTGAAGACCAGAATGACTCATAAACGGAAGACACAGAACCAGAAAACTCTGACTACAAATGACACATTGAAAGAGTGTTAAATGAAAGGAAGCATTCCCAGCCAAAACTTTGCTTCCACATATAAATTAATTCTTACACTAAGATAAAAAAGACAAAGGTAAGTGAAATCAATACTAAAAGAAAGCATCAGAGCTGGCCAATCTGGGCAGTAGTGATGAGTCAACTTTATTGTTTAATCCAAAGTAAAGAAGGGTAATAAATATTTCATTATCCTGGTCTATCCCACCCCTTCCTTCTCTTCTTCATCTCTCTCAAATTACTCATCCATTGCAGTCATATTCAGATTACTTTAGTACCTAACCCAGAGTAACTAGTGTTATATTTACAATTGTCACAAATGTATATAAAATAATAACTTAGCTTGTAAGAACTTCATCTTTCAATGATCCTTGTCATATGTGAAACTCTCTAAACAAAGTATATGGAACAATAGATGTATAATTGCATCTATTTCACAAATCAATTATTATCAGTATTAGAAAGAAAAGCACTCTAATGAGTTACAACTGAGATTTTAGTAAGTAATCTGATTGTGAACCTCTGAGGCATGACTAGCTGGAACAATACTTATCACTTTAAATTATTATTAAGATGGGTCATTACATATGTGACTGCTAGGACTCTTACCATCAAATGTACCTTGCAAAGTTTGCATCTAAAATAACTGATAAATGAAATGATTCTCTCAAGGTCCCACAAACAACACACTGCAATTCTAGGATGAGGATCATTGTGCAATATACATTTAAGTAACCACAATGCTTAATTTGCTGGAACAATTACTGTTAAGTTTTTCCCTCTCATTGCCCAGATGCTAATGCATAAACATGTGATCCTGAGACTAATGGTTGTACATCAAGAGCCAATAGGATTAGTCTTCCCAAACAGCAGCATATGGAATCAAAACACAACATTACCACACACAATTCTTCTCACTTAGGAAATCAGCAGCTAGTGATCTTCTCAAGGTGCCCCTACTTTGAATAAATATGTCAAAATTAAAGTAAATAGAATATTATTGCTATTTAGTTGCCTGGGAATATGCTTTGTTAGGTGATACTCAAAATAAAATATTGTTGGTAGTGGCTGTAGTAAACCTTGCAGCAGCAATTGAAGTCTCTGATCATCAATCCAATTTCAGGAAACATGTCTGAGATATTCTCACATCAATTCTTTGTATCAGAAATGATTTGCTCCCCAAATCTCTTAAACAAACAAGTATTCAGTAAACCAATAACTAGCAGTATCAGAACACCGATGGTTGGTTGCTTCAGTGACAGAAGGGGCTGTTTCTTTGTTGATAAAATGCAATGGTGACGTCTATTTCTTGCAGTGGAGAACTATGTATAACAATATTTGTTCTTATGAGAAACCATAACCATATAAAACTTGTGATATTTATTTAGGAAGAAACAACTGAGATATAATGAACAACAGCTGTAAAGACAAGTCTGAATTTCATTACACAGAATTTATTCTTCAGGCCACAAGAGGTATATTAGCATGTCAGAAGAGGCAGAAAACAGCACTCAGATAAATTAGTTAGTAGTAGCTCATGAGGGAAAGGAATTGAATTGAGATTTAAGTTGAGGCTGAAACTGAATACGCAATAAAGTATCCTGATCTTTTTAAATATATTTATTTGGTATTTTATATGTATTGGTGTTTAGCCTGCATGTTTCTGAACCGCCTGCATTCAGTGGTCATGGAAGCCAGAAGGTGGCATCAGACTCCTAGAACTAGAGTTATGGATGACTATGAGCTGCTAGGATGCTGGCAATGAAACCCAGGTCTCTAGAGACATTAGTAAATGCTCGTAACTGCTCAGCTATTGTTTCCAGCCCCCAATATTCACTTCTTAAAACACAGGATTAGAGAATCTCATGATATTCTTAGTCATCAAGTAATTTCAACAAAATTTCTTTGGCCCCAAGCATGTCCAGTGAAATAATTAGAAGAGGGCATGAAAGGAAGATAACAATGTTATGGGTCATAAAGAAAATCAATATTCACTGAGTGTGCTTGGAAATGTAATGAAAGGCCTTGAATTTGGAAGAGAGTGGAGAGTGTTTGGGAGGTTCTAGAGGAAGGAAAGGAGAAAAACAATGTCATATTTTACTATAAAAAGTATAAGAAATAAATAATTCATGGAATCAATTCTTCATGATAATTTATACCATTGTATGTTTTACCATTAATTCTATGAGATGTATTAAGAAGTATCTTCCTCAATTTATATATGAATAAAGAAAGGTATACTTGATATATTTTTTTGTATTTTCTGATGGACCATGTATCTTTTTTCCTGTATATTAGAGTTAATTTTCTTGAGAAATCATAGTCTTTCAAAAATGAAACAAGATTCTAAAATAAGAGGTAATAGGTGGATTCCCAATTCTGACAGTCTAATTATCTTCATTCTTCATAATAACATGACTTTATACTCAAAATTTATAAACCAATCTATAAAATAAGTAGCATTTCATCGTCCATAAGTCAATGTCAAGTTGCTTCTCTCTAGGACTGTACTTTTTATCTTGATTGAAATAATATTTGTATTCTTATTTCTTAAATTATTTTATTAAAACTAATAATAGCTATTTTAGCTACTTCTCTTGAAGTACTACTTGCCTGCCATTAATTTTAAGTTCTCATAGAAACCTTTTCTTCTGTGAATAGAGTGCACCTCAGGGAATAGGTAATGTGACTATGCTCATGAGAGTGTATGTCATTTGCTTAAAAGGATGCACATACATTTACCATTCACTCATTGTCTTAGTTCTCCATGTATGCTGTTAATTTGTTATTGTTAGATGATTTTATTTGAACTAATGTTAATTTAGTCTTTATCATAAAGGACTGTCCCTTTTCAAGAGCTCAAACATAGTAATATGTTCATATCCAAACTTGGTTGATATATAGCACAGAAAGCATTACATGTTTAATTATACACAAATGAAATAAGGATTGAGAGAATACAAAATGACAAGCAATATGTCATATCCAACTTCAATTTAGGGGCATTTTGCTCAGTGACTTCTATATAAAGAAATATTTTTATTTGAAAAAAATAATTTCTATGATCACTTTCCTCTTTCATTATGTTTTATCCTTGGATACTTTATTTTTCTTTCACTCTTATAAAATATGTATATTATATGCCACTGTAATTCATCTTCCTTGCTGTATTCATTCATTCTTGATGGGTTTTATCATAACAAAAGACTTGTATAAATGGACCCTCAAAATTCTCTAGTAAGGAAGGTTGCTTCTTATTAAACAAATATTAGTTGGTAAGCAAATACCATTTGCCTCTATAGCACATGATTTTCTGTTTTTTGTGTTATGTTACTAAGATGTAGAATTTAATCACACAGAAATTTTCCCCTTTCTCCTGGTGGAAACACAACTAGAATACAAATGAATACAATTCAGAATAGAAATTAAATGCACCACCTAATGAATAGGATGAAGAGACTAAATAAAAGCATATCCTGAAGCTATGGTTACTGTCATTGTATCTCCTTAAGATTTGGAGGTCTGGAAACTCTGTGACTGTAAAGTACTCATTGCAGACTAGGGAAGTGACCATGGTTTGAAATCTAATCTTCCTTTCTTTGCTATCATCAGACCAATGTGTCCATTTGCTCTGGCACAATGCTCTGGCCAAAAACATCATGTGAAGAACAAAGCCTAAATTTACAAATGGATAAAATAAAACAGGTTGTAATAACATTTATATACAGTCAGCGGAAGCTACTACAAGGTAGGAAATTGGATTATAATGAAGTCTGAATAAAGGCCACAATTTAATAAGGTATATGACTGAACTCTAATATCCTGTTTTATGCATGTAAATAATTTTCATGCAAGTCTTTGGTTTAACATGTTTTCTTTAGTCATGATCAAGAAACTGATTTGAGAAGAATGTTGGTAAGATATAAAGGAAGACACAAACTTTAAACAAGTAAATCCTTAAAATATTTTACTTTGCTTATATTAGTTTTTTTTATTTTTTATCTTTTTACATAAGTATACAAGGAAATTATTAAACTAACCAATTGTTTTGAAATAAAAATAGTTCATGATTAGAAATATATTTAGCTTTTTAGAAAGCCACTGGTTTGTTGGAAATTAAGCTTTTCCTTAATTTATAGTAGCCCAATCACATTGGAACAATTAATAACAAAATATCCAAGACTGTATCTATTGTAGGTCATTTAGCCAACTGTAACTTAGGTATTTGTAGATATGAAGCTTATGAAATGTCATATTTGTAACATACTTACATTTCTAAGTCTAAGCCATGCACAAAATCTGAAGGTATTAGATTTATTTAATAAATTCATGATGGATAATATGTTAAGTCTTCTTTAGAATAACACATTTGGTTATTAAAACAAAAATAGATAGTATGAATGACTTAGCTTGTCTGAACATTCTTACATTGTTTAAAAGTCCCTCACAACTTTTCTACTTGGAATTTACTCAAGTAATTTAATTTTGTAGTTATGGAATAAGGCATTCAAAAGAAATCATGGATTGCTTGGATTCTTGAATAAGAAAATGACTCCATATATTTTAGTAAAAATTTTCAGATCTTTTACAAAATTCATTTGTAATCCAAACAGTCTGTCAAATATTTGTCCTAGAAAAAGACAATATTTTTTCTTTTATGTAAAGGTCAGAGATTGAACATTTCATGGCAGTATTAATATCTTCAAGTCATGGAAAGTATTTCATTGCTAGAGAGTGGCCATAAAGGTGAGATGATCTATTCTTCAGAGAATACAAAGCTGTAATAGCTTTTCTGACATTAAATAGTTTTCACAGAGTCCATCTCTACTAGATCTAAACCAGTTCTGGGAGAGATGTACCTTAAACTAACTTACTTAAATGATTCCATTCAGGTATTGCTTATGCATTCATCCGTAACCTTTTAGTATATTGATTTACTAGATATTTATTCTTTGTACTTTTATCACTTATATTCTTTGAGCCCTCCAGGTGTCAATGTCAGTTGGATGACCTTGAATATCCTCTCTGAGTGTGATGAGGCTGCTGTCCGAATAGTTCAACATTCACAGGAGAAGTTTCTCTGGAGCAAGACACATCAATCTCTTCCATTTCGATGTAGCATCTCTTTGTTGAGAGACTTTAATGTGGCAGCCAACAAAAAATGAGGCAGGAGCACAGTCAAGAATGAGGACGTTGGCCTTATTCCTTGTAAAACTTAACTCTATTGTGATTATAGAGAGATTAGGATAGATTATCACTGAGTAATAGAGTTCTGAAAAGGGAAAGGCACCATTCTCAGCAGGTAGAACATAAATAATAAAAAAAAAACTTGTACAGCATAAATTAGTGATTTGTTTTGTGTGACCAAGCAACTGATTGTCATGGGTATGGATTGTAGAAGATGCTGGGTACTGGTTAAAGTGTCTTAAAGTAGAGAGTTATGCGATAGGCAAAAGGCTATAACTTACTACACCACCGGATTAGGCTACTGCAAGGGGATTCTTACTTGAATGAGGTGTGAATCTTGATTAGAGAATGGAGAAAATATAACTGGGTCAAGATCCAGTGGGTCTTCCTTAAATTTTAAATAAGAAGTGGATAAATGTAGAAAAGGACAAGACAGTACGATGTTAATTTGCTGCATTGTCTACAACGTGTAAATCCCCTATGAAAAGTAGTGAAAAAATAAATACCTGCTTCTCTTCAAGGCAGAGAGAGAAGAGTAAGTAATAAAGACCTGATCTCTTCCTTTCATGAACCTCTTGTCAATGGAAGTTGTGAGGGGGTGTCATGAAACTGTCTTTCTCCACTAACTTCAAAACAAAAAAATCTGAACACCCTCAAATATCAATTACAAATTTCAGAACATTATGAGCTGCTCACCTATCAGGTTTGAGCAAAGGTTCCTCATTCTGAACTGAGGTGTGAGACCTCAAAGGAATGAGACAACATGAAACAGCTGAGTTTGCTTTAACTTCTAAAATGGTCATGAGTAGCTGGTAATAGGCTTCTTGCTGATGGCATGGACCTAAAAACTCCACAGAGTTGTAATAAAAAATGTAACTCCTGCCACTACATCCTACATGAACGTAATCTCTCAGGAATCCAAGGAGTGAGATGGATCCAGTTGCCGAAGAAGCGACTTTAACCTAGTCATGTCTTTTAGCAGACCAAAGATTCATGTGACCAGAAAAAGTTAGAGATATAAAATAAAAACAGATTGAGAGAAAAACATAAAGAAAAAACCTCTAAATGATTTACAGTGTGTTTAAAAATATACATAGGCTTGTAAGAGAAAAGAAAAAGATTAAGTACTTAAAAATAAATTTAGTCAGGTGTGCTGGCATACACATCCCAGCACTTGGGAGGCAGAGGCAGGTGGATCTCTTTAAATTCAAGACCAGCCTGGTTAACAGAGTGAATTTCAGGGCATCCAAAGACATATGGAAAACCCTGTCTCCAAAAAACAAAAATTAAAAATAAAAATAGAAGAAATAGAGTTGTTTTTTAAATGAGGCCACATAAAGATGAAAAATGCACATAGTTGGGATACTGTATGTTATTATGTAGTATTTGAATTGTTTGACTGATGAGGAAAGAGGGAGAACTGTTAAAATACATTTGATTGCAAATGCTGCTGGATTAATCCAACCTGTATATTTTGAAAATGCATTGACTTAAAAATTCAAATCAAAAGATACTTTACTTTGGAGAAGAGGTTTTGTTTTTGTTCCCACAGAAAATGAGAGTCTCTGAGTTGTTTGTAGACTGGATAGTTAAAGTCACAGTCTCCCTTGTTTACTAGACTCAGGAAATAAATTCACTAAAGAAATGTAGAGTATATAAAGTTGAGAGATATCGAAATATAGTTTTGGATGATAATATAAATCGTGGTAGAATACAAGTTACATACAAAGTTTTGGACTCCCCAACATAGCATAGGTGCACAGTATTTTCTCTGAATTTGTCAAATGTAAATTAATTTGACATTGTTGATGTATTATTGCCTGTATATATTGTATATAGTTATTATACTTAATGTATATAGTTTTCTTTTATTAGTTATAGCCTTCTTTTTGTTTTAGACAAAATGGGAAATGCAGTGGCATTACAATTATATTTTGTAAATAAAACTTGCCTGAAGATCATAGAGAAACACTAGACAGCCTTATAGACCAGGCAGTGGTAACACACACCCTTAATCCCAATAGCCACACTAGTGGCATAGAATTTGGTTGGCACATGCCTTTAATCCCAGTGATACACACCTTTAACCCCAGAACTAGAGACAATCATAAAAATGAGAGGAGACAGCTCTCAGACTCAGTCTTTTTCTGAGATTCCTGGAGGCAAGATCACCATTTCTGACTGAGGTTAATTTAAGCGCAAGAAATTGACTGCTTTCCTTTTCAGATCTCCAGGTTGAACCCCAATTTTGTTCTCTGAGGTTTTTGGGTTTTTTTTATTAATCTTACTTCAATAAAGTATCATTCCATTAAACAAACTGACTTCTCTCACATAGCTCCTTAGAGAAGTATGAGACTTTGTGCCCATCTCCCTTTATCCATGCTGTGATTTCGTCTCACTTGAGCTTCTGTAGGTCTTGAGCTACCATGGTCTTTGTGAGTACCTATGTCCATCTGCCCAGTGGTGTCTAGAAAACACTATTCCATTGATATCATCTACCACTTGACTCGGTCATTTTGCCTCTTCTTTTGCATAGATCCTGAGCTTCGAGGGAAAGAATATGATAATGTCAGCCCATTTATGCTGAACATCACAAAGCCACTTATTATCTGGTTGTTTCAGTTGTAATATTCTATGATAATTGCCGTATACTATAAGAATAAGCTTCCTGGATGAGGGTTGAGCAATACACTAATAAATGAATGAATATTAGGAGTTACTTTATTGGTGTATCCAATTAACTGAATAACAATAGTAGGTTTTACCATTGGACCCACAACCTATGCAGTCTCAGGTTCTTGGGTCCATTAACAGTATCAAATATAGATTTTATCTTGTGGAAGAGGCCTTGTAATAAAAAAGTAGTTGATTACTCCAATGACATTTATGCCACTATTGCACCAGACAGCATATGCTGCTAGGATGGTGACAGATTTTTTTAGGTGGGTGACATTGCTGATTTCTTTTCTCCTCAGTAGTACATATAGCACATACCAATTATGAATACTAGCTACTAGGAATTAAGTTCCCAATGAGTACCAGTTAGATTTCTTTATGTTCAATGACTTTAAAATGTGGTCTCTTTGGCAACAGGGTCTTACATTCAAGGTGTGGAGGGTAACAGGTATCATTGGCCATAGCCTATAATATTTGGGGTTAGAGTATTTGACATCCCACTGGTCAACAACTCAGAAACTGAGATTTATTTATTTATTTATTTATTTATTTTTAACTACTATCTATTTATATGTCTACTTATTTATTTATTGGTGAGGCACATGATATATATCTGGGGTATTATATTCCCATTATAGGATAACTCAATTTACACTCATTTTGCATATATATGCAATGTAGGAAGTACCTACAGTAATAGGTTTTAATATGTCTTTTTAGAAAGGCTTTTGGTGTTTGTTAGCACCCATCAATTGCACCCCTCACCCCTGCTCATTTAACCCTTCCTGTTCCATTTCTCTCACTTTTTGTTTTATGTGATGCATTTAATCAAAGAACCAACAATTAGTTCTAATACATAGCAGAAATTTGTGGAAGAGATTAACATAAGTGAAAAAGGAATGTGGTGACAAAAGAAAGAAGAAAAATTAGCCTTCATAAAACATATTTATTGCCACAGCAATCATAAAATTTAATCACATAAACAACAATCACATATTTTTAATGAGTGAGTGAAAATTCATGTGTAAACAAATAGTAAGTCTAGAGCTGTTTCTAAAAGAATTTAACCTATAAACATGTGTGTGACATGTGTAAAGTTGGAATACATACATTGTAATTAGCAAATTAATTGCAGCAACTGCTTCAGAAATTAATATGATAACATTTATTAGCTTCCTTATAATCTGTAAGGGAGCCAGCCAGTGGCCCATGTCTGACATAATGGCTAGGTAAAGGAAGAATAAAGACTAGATCTGGGTATTTTTATTTCTACTTCTGCAAAGTTAATTTTCACATTTTAAAAATAACAAACATTCAGATTGAATATTTGTCTCTATATTCTTCTTTACAATCTTTCTTCTATAATTGTCACCAATAATCCCATGACATATCTAATGATGGTTATATTGAAAAACAGGAAAATATTCAAGAATTCCCAAGGCCAGCTGGACTGGGACTGATGGAGCATGTGATCAATCTGGACTCTGAATGTGGCTGACAATGAGGGCTAACCAAGAAGCCAAGGACAATGGCACTGGGTTTTGATTCTACTGCATGTGTACTGGCTGTGTGGGAGCCTAGTCTGTTTGGATGCTCACCTTCCTAGAACTCGATTGAGGGGGGAGGACCTTGGACTTCCCACAGGGCAGCGAACCCTGACTGCTCTTTGTACTGGAAAGGGAGTGGGAGGGGGGATTGGGGGAAGAGGAGGAAAATGGAAGGAGGGGAGGAGGTGGAAATTTTTAATAATAATAAAAAGGCTTCCTTATGGCACCTGGGAAAAGAAGTTCAGGTGTTGAATGTCAAATATGAAACTAAAAAAGGGACTCAGCTTTGATCCTGGTGACATTTTGACTTCAGAGTTATGTCCAGGTATATTGTCTTCAAATTCTGTGTTAGTTTAAATAATGTTAACAACTGCAAAATATTGTGAGTGAACACAAGACTCATGCATAAATACTCTCATTTGTATACTAGAACCTGCTTTGCCTGAGCCCACGTCACACATTCCATTCAAGGACTCTTCTGTGTGAGGAGGCTAGAGCATTCAGAGTATTATTTAAGCATTTGCACATGGCAGAAGGACTACCCATGAATGGATGTAAAATAAGTTGGAACAGTCTTCAGACTGTTATTTTTCCAGAAAGAGTTGCCATCATTTTATTAGCAGATCCAAGTGTTTGTGGACAAATATTTAAAGTTAACTCTAACTCTAAATGAAAGTTAGCAAAAGCAGACAAGCAACTTGCAATTTCAGAGAATAAAATAGAGCACATAAATACAGAAATCAGGGAAGAAAATAAATACAGAAATCAGGGAAGAAAGATTTTTTATGCCAAACAGAAAAAGCCAACAAATACAAATATAGTGAGTACGTGAGTACTTGTTCTTTGTCAAGCATAGGTCCAGTTTTTTTCTTTTACAGTTTCCAGTTGAATTCCAGCATTATGCATGCAAAAAGTATGATATGTATCTATGGCAGATTAGAGAGAGAGAGAGAGAGAGATGCTTTCTATATGTGTGTAGATGTACACATGTGTGTGGTGTGTTTATTATTCTCTTTTTCTCTATTCAAATAAAATTACTTAAAAATGAACATATGTGCACATATTTATATGTACTTTATATTATGCAGAGAAAGTACTAGCTTTTCAGTCCTCCAATATTTCTCTTTCGTACTAGGAATATTTACCCTGTCCCATCAAGTATGTAACGTTTCGATTTCACAGAAACACAGAAATAAAACTTTCACTTGAATTTGAAGTGAAAGCCTGAACTTCAGAATTTTGAATAGGGATGAAAGTCCTAAAACTGTTGGATTTTTGGATTTGAGCTGGATTCATTTTATATTATCAGATGGATTCATGCCTTTGGTGGCCAGGTAGAGAATGTAATGGCTGAATTTCCAGTGTCCTCCTGTGGGATCTCTTCTGAATTCTGCTGTGTATCTGGCAATGAGATGTGAAATGTATGTGCCAGGCAGACCTCTGAAAGTTACAGGTTGGCCCAGTTTCTAGCCTTGTTCACTGTTTTCTCATCAACCATAAGTGAACAGTTACCACCATGCTGTCTCCCACCAGGAACTCCCCTTTACTTTCTCTATGGAAAGAACCTTGAAATCATTAGCTAATATAAATATCTCTTACAAAGTTCTTCTTTCAGATATTATGATCACAGCAATGCAAAGTAACTAACACATGAGAAAAATCAATATTTTATGACTTTTAATAGGCTTGAAAATCACATAGTGTTTCACTTATGATAAAGACATAAACTGTAGCTAGTGCTGCATGAATACCAAACAAACCAAAGGGGGAAGTTCACACACAACTTTGGGGAGGTATTAAGAACATTGAAAGTCAAGGAAAGTCTAGAAATAATTTCACACCTTAGATATTATGCAGAAATAATATGAAATGCATTACCTGAATCTTGACTGCATTGTTTTACAGAGATGGAATATAGAATTATCTATGACAAAATTTAAATGAAGCCTTTACATTAGAAGACAGTAGACTATAAAGATGTATTCTATAATCTTTATGCTTTTGTGAACTTTCTACACAACTGAAGTTTTTTATCTACTCATTGACATTGTTTTTTAACAGAATCTATTAGATTCTGTGCTGATTAGTTGTTATTGTCAGTTTGAAACAATTACAAGTCACCTGGGAAGAGGAAGCATCAATTGAGAAACTGTTAAAAGCAGATTGGCCTGTGATAATGTGTGTAAGGGATTGTTCTGATTGATGATTGATATGTGAATGCCAGCCCACTTCACAAAGCCCCATTTCTAGATGAGTGTTCACTGGTGATGTAAGAAAGTTGCCTGATCATTAAGTCTATCAGTGGACCAGTCAGCAGTGCTCCTTTGTGGTTTCTGATTCAGTACCCTGACTTCTCTTAATGACGGACTATGATATGGAAGTATAAGATGAAATAAACCCTTTCGTATACTAAGTTGCTTTTGTTCAGAGAAACAAAGAAGCATACTAGAACCGCATTAGAGAAATAGAGTAGGGTGTTGCTGTGATGGACTTAGCTTTGTTGCTTTATAGAGAGAGTACAAGATTGTTTGGATTTTTGGGCTAGAAAAGTTTCAAAGCCTAATGAACTGTTTGGGGAAGTTGGAATATAATAGTATTGAGAAAAATGAATAAAATATAGGCCTGGCATGTGATATTTCTAAGGGAAGCAAAGGCACTATCAGGGTTGTTTATGTGATATAGGTATGCTAACATGGAAAGAAGAAAGCCAAGATATGTGTGTGTAAATGTGATAAGAAATAAAGAAATAAAGAAGGAAAGAAAGAAAGAAAGAAAGAAAGAAAGAAAGAAAGAAAGAAAGAAAGAAAGAAAGAAAGAAAGAAAGAAAAGGAAAGAAAGAAAAGATAGACGTGTGTAATGACAACTAAAAAATAGTCATGAATTTGTCAGAGCATGTTCAGGGTCCAGGAGAACAATTGAAGGGAGGAATGGGAAAGAGGGAAAATAGAGGTTTCTGGAAAGCTGAGACTTAAGAATCATTTGTGATTAACAAGAGACCAGCATCTCTGAGATGGAAACTTGGTAAAGATTTCTTCATCATCAGCTAACTGAAGCTGTGGCAGTAGGAGGGCAAGGCTGTATCTTTTACTGGCAGCAGAATGTGGCAGTACATGAGACTGTCCCAGGTAATACTGGTTTTAAAAGGGATGAAAGCTGCAAGATTGAGGGCCTCACAGACAGTGGCTGAGACATGTACCATGTGCAGGGTTAAAGTCACTGAAGAAAGCTGAGCAGAGACCTTTGGTGGAGGTGCAATCTTCGTTGTTATGAATTCCTTGGGGTATTAGAGAGGGCAGGGTTGTATCATAGTCATAAAGGACAATATTTGAAAAATTTTGAAATTTTAAAAAGGATAACATAGTAGAAGCAGTTTCCTATTGTCTTACCAAACATATGGTCACTTGATGAATAATGAACTTATCTTCTCTAAGTGATTCACAATGTCAAAGTTACCACCTGATGTGAGAAGTCATTCTGTATATGTGTTGCTTTTATTGGTTAATGAATAAAGAAGCTTCATGGGACTATAGCAGGGCAGAATAGAGCTAGGCAGGAAAACTGATCTGACTGCTGGGAAAAAGTAAGCAGAGTCAGGGAGACTCCGTGTAGCTGCTGGAGGAGAAGGATGCCCGTACACCAGTATTGGTAAACTACAAGCCTCATGGTAAAATAAAAAAATAATAGAAATGTATTAATTTAAGATTAAGATGTAAGAGCTAGCTAGAAGTAAACTTAAGCTATTGACCAAACAGTATTGCAATTAATATACCTTCTGTGTGATTATTTTGGGTATGGGTGTCTGGGAAACCAACCAGCAGCCTCTGACTACAACCACCTTTTATGTTAAAACAAATATTTTAGTGCATAAAAAATGAATCAGAATATTTTCAATAAATTCACTTTGGGACTCTGATGAATCAAACTTGGCAGGATTTGCTCTACTTCTGGTCAACTAATGCAGCTAAAGATACTCATTGCAAGATTTACCTGAAATTTTCTGATCTGTTTGTATTTCCTATTTAAAGTGGTAGAATCTTAGCTTTATTAACAGCTCTTCAATTTTACCATAATCCAGCCACATTTTCAGGCTTCCTAAGACCCTTTCAAAATCTATGATATTCCTGTCACACTGCAGTGAACTTGGATAAATGGAACCCCAGATAGCCAAGCTTTTCTGCCTTTTGTCCTACTTACAATCAGGAGACTCTTCTCAGATGTCTACCTGAGTCAGTCACCTCAGGCTCTCTGCTTCTTGAGTCAAGCTCCAGAGTTCTGATTGATTCAGAAGACTTATTCCACTGTCACGCTAACACTTTCTGCTCTTCACTGGCTTTTTACAATGTACATTCCTATATTGTTCTGATTTACTTTCCATATTTTTCTGATCCTACACACGAACAATATTCCTGATCTTCATGCGATCTCACTTAGAAGACAGAGTATGCAGAATTTATTTTTAAATAACCTCCACTTATTAGGTGCCACTTTTTCTCTTCTCATATTTTGTTTTGGCGACAGGCAATTTGCTGCTTCATTTATTTACTTTATAGATAGGAATAATTGTAATCTAAGTTTCATCCAGAGTTCAATGTAGTTTCTTTGTGGTAATAAAACACTTCAATTACATAATCTATGCACTATGCTAACTGGCAATTTTGAGGTACATAACATTATTTAAACAAAAATGTATTATGCACAAGTAGTTGGAATTTTTGAAGTATCAAACTCACAGTAAATAAAGATTTTCTGTCTTACAGATGGCAGGAAATGCAGAAATTCACAACTAGTTTAAGTACAAAGGACTTCAATGACATCTGATCACACTCAGTGAACATCAGAAGGTTTTAGTAGATTCTAAGATCCATAGAGAAATAAATATTGCTGTGAAATAGTGTCTTTTGCTTAGGACTGAGCTGTTGCAGTAATATAATCACAGTAACTGTGGTTATCTGTGCAAGACAAATTCACTCAACCCTCCAGCATGGAACAGGTCATGAAGCCCCACTGCTAACGGCAAAGCTAGGACTATTTGATGGTGAGCCTTGAAGGGAAAGTCCGTTTTCTTGAGGGATGTTACCCAGTACAAACTTCCTGTGCTCCAATAAATGAGTCCTATTCCACATCATAAATGGGCATCGGAAACAGTTGTACTTGGACTTAGTAAATGGAAAAAAAAAGTGAAAATGAAAGGCAAACCCAGAAGTAATTAGAGTGGAGAGGTAATGTTTAGATATGATCTAAATCTGTTTCATTCATGCATTAAATAAACAAAGAGTAATAGAAAATTATTAAAAGAATTGCTATTTCATTTATCCAAGATTACTACAAATGAAATAAAATAAAATATAAGAAAATGCTCTTGGAGGAAAAATAGCACATGAAACTTTAGTTATAAGCAACAAGTAGCAATTTGGTCAAGTTAGTAACATTGACACAAGCACAAAATAGTAGATATAAATGAGTAAGAAATGTAAAACCATGTGACAGCAAAGAGAACAAAAGGCAGGACTATCTTAGAACATTCTCTAGTCTTTGGTTAACCAAGAAGATCTGAAACAAATAATAAAATATTTCTAAAAATAGATTGTGG
Source organism: Bramus lutescens (assembly GCA_001685075.1). Lineage (NCBI taxonomy): Eukaryota > Metazoa > Chordata > Mammalia > Rodentia > Cricetidae > Bramus > Bramus lutescens. The sequence continues at coordinate 63,979 of LOEQ01006344.1, read as the reverse complement.
TTCCATTTCATTTGTATTATATTAAAGCTTGCCTGAAGATCAGAGAGTAAAACAGCTGCTGGACCTTAGAGACACACCTTTAATCCCAGTAGTCACACTAGTTTACCTTAGAAAATGGACAGTAGTGGTTCTGGTTCACACTTTTAATTCCAGCACTAGATAAGAATATAAGGGGAGGAGACAGATCTCAGACACGGCCTCATTCTGAGATTCCTGGAGGCAGGATCACCATTTCAGACTGAGGCAGAGGTAGGAGCCAGTGGCTGGTTGTTTTGCTTTTCTGACTTAGAGGTTCAACCCCAATATCTGTCTCTGGGTTTTATTATGCTATAGAGATAATACTTCTTTCTGCCATTTTAATTCTAGGCTGGGCCACAAAGTTAACTCTGACCAATAGAATGTGTGCAGCACACTAGTGCTTCTGAATTGAAGCAGTAATTTGCTCCTCACTTCAGGCCAAGTTCCCCTCTGCTATGGGCATCCTTTTCTGCAGATACACAACACACCTATATCCTAGAATATAAGACCGAAGAGTCACAGACAGCTTAGTTCAGACTCATCCATTGAAAGAAATTGGAGGCAAAAGATATTCTGATACAATTTACCAAGTTAAGGGGTAATTTGTAACTATAGAATAATCCAGTCTTCTACCATAACCATTCAATATTACACACCAAGTATACTGTTAGATATGACAAAATATCTAGTAGATACCTGGGAAAATGTTTTTGAATTTAATTTTTTGAGACAGGGTTTCTCTGTAGCTTTGGAGCCTGCCCTGAAACTAGCTCTTATAGACAAGGCTGGCCTCAAACTCACAAAGATCTGCCTGCCTCTGCCTCCCAAGTGCTAGGATTAAAGGTGTGTGCCACCACCACTCAGTGAATTTATTTTTTTAGACTACAATATGATTGCAGCATTTCTCCTTTCCTTTCCCTTTCCTCCCTCCAGATCTTCCCATATATCCGTCCATCTGTTCCTGATCTCTTTCAAATTAATGGCCTTTTTTCACCAATTATTATTGCAAATGTATATATAAGTGCTTTTGTAGGATAATTTACAATAACACAGAATATGTCAATGTATCAACAGAATGAAAAACATGCTGTGACATATTGCTTAAGTGAAATATTCTGTGTGAATGAAGATAATCCCCATAATACACAAAAGTTCTGTGGATGTCTCATAATTATAAGGCTAAATGACAATTTGAGTCTTATTAATAACGAGAGACATACATAAGGCATTTATATAATTCCACAGAGATAAAATTGAAAAACGAGAAATGATGAATAATGATTTCATTGTATTATAAAATGCAATGTATTAGTGTATTGTTATTATAAAATACACAATTGTCATTATGCTACATAACAAACGTGAAGAGTGAAAACGCAAAACTGAGGGAGACATTGTCTTAGCTAGCTCTGCTGCATGCCACTATGCATGTCTCCCTGCTAGGAATACTGACTGTTATTGGAAGAGTCTGACAAACCTGGGGACAGTCAGTTATATAAAGCAAAGGATACCCTAGTAGAAGTATACAGAAGTGAACTGAAGACAGAGAAAGCCAGTAATTACGGAAGTTAGAGACTCACTTACTGTGGAATGTTTAAAAGACAGCCTAGCACACAGAGCTCTGAGACATTGCTCCTTATTCTCTGCAGATAGGAAAGGGAGTACATACACTTCTATTGTATACCAGCCTCTCCCAGTCATGGCTGTAAAGCTGCTTTCTAAAGATATTTCTTTTGCCAAAGCTAGCAACGTGGGCTATAGAGACAGATAAAACCATTAGTTGAAGAAATGGATATCCAGCCTTTGGCAGTTGAGACAGTGATTCCTTTGGGGAAATGCAGACTTGACTAATGGAGGTAAGAATATAAATGTAGGTAAATAAATAAATACAACTATAAAACAAAGTGTAGATTAAGCACATCTACTCAAATAATTGTAGAACCATGATTAAACAACTAAATTTGCTTACAAATTTAAATATGGATTATTTAAAAAGAAAAGATAACCTAAGGGTTTATAAATAGCATAAAAGAAAATGGGAAGTAATCAAAAATTAGAAACCAGTAAATTTATAGAAGTTATATTAGTACAAATAGCATAAAACACATTAATTTCTCACAATGTAAAGAGAATAAACCAGTATTATAATAGGGTCCCAGTATATAAAGGGGGGAGTTGAAGGCTTCCAAACCAAATCTAATGAAGATGGCACATAGAATCAAAGATGAACCAAAAATAAAAAAATTAATTTATGACATTTAGTTATAAATTGAGCTATAAATTAGATGTCTCTAAAATTTTTTTGTATTTTTATATTTATTAAAAATTTCCACCTCCTCCCCTCCTCCCATTTCCCTCCCCTCCCCCNCCATCCAGGTCTAGGAAGTTGTGCATCCAAACAAACTAGTCTCCCAAAAAGCCAGTACATGCAGTAGAATCAAAATCCGGTGTCATTATCATTGGTTTCTCAGTCAGCCCTCATTGTCAGTCACATTCAGAGAGTCCAGTTTGAGCACATGCTCCATCAGTCCCAGTCCAGATGGCCTTGGTGAGCTCCCATTAGGTCAGTCCCACCATCTCTGTTGGTGGACGAACCCCTCACAGTCCTGACTTCCTTGCTCATGTTCTCCCTCCTTCTGCTCTCTCTCTAAAAGAAATTTTAATAGCTCCTTTAAAAAGTTTGTGACAACAAACTGATCCCATAGTCATTAAGGACAGTTTATCATTTAAAGTTAATTAGAATATTCTAAAGCAAGCAAATAAAATGAGCATCTAGCCTTATATCATCGCAGAGAATAATGAATTAAAGTCAATAGACTACCTTAGTTCTGAAGTATGCATTCATGAAAATGTCAGTGTTCAAAATAGTTCCAATAAATACTCAGAGAACATCTGCATGTTTCTGATGAGGTAATAATAGCTCATTCAGGCGAGTATTGGCCACACCAGCATGGGGAGCATGAGTGCATTCACATGTAAAACATATGTGCACAAAAATGCACTTGTGATCTGAGAACTGGACAAGCAGATCCCAGGGACTAGCTCGCCAGCCAATCTAGATTCATCTGAGAGGCTCAGGTTCAATTAGTGACAGTGTATCAAAACCTAGGGGAGGGAAGGAGTGCCTTTGCTTCTTCTTCTATTGCTGTAATAGAAAACTGTGACAAAATCAGTTTAAGAGAGAAAGGGTTTATTTTGGATCACAGATCAAGAGTAGTCTATTTCACCAAGGAAGTTAAGGCAGCAGGAACTTAAAGCAGCTGGTAAATTACTATCTGCACTTAGAAAACAGGGAGCAAATCTTACCTGTGATTATTAGCTTTCTCCTATATAGTCCTACTGTAGGAATTCCTATAGCCAGTAGCCTTTAAGTTACCTGCCTACTTGGGCATGGCCGCTTATACTATATATGCTGATGTAATGCATGTATCTGGCCTCTTTTTCAGCTGCAGGATTTGACTGTTTTTCCCTGTTCCAGAAGAGGATATTGATTTGTGTGTCTACCCCTAAATAAATAACCCTATATTATACTCAGTTCTGAGCTAGTTTGTGATTTCTTTTAAGAGTCTTTCTTCATAGTCCAGGACCTAATCCCAGGAAATGATCTCTCCTACTTATAGTGTGGGTCTTTCTACCTCAATTAATCTCATCCTTATAATCTCTCAATAGACATGCCCAGAAGTTATATAGTCCCTAGCAGGAGTATATGCAAGTTTGTCTCTTCAACCACTTAAGCTCCTACAAGTTGACTTTAAACATCATAGAGGAAGACACTTGACATCAACTTCCTGCAACCACATGGTGTCTCACAACCATCTATAATGAGAGGTAGCACCCTCTTCTGGTATGCAGGCATACATGCAGGCAGAACTTCATATGCATGATAAATAAAAAAGTAAACAACCAAATAAATCTTTTTTAAAAAAGTGTAATTATTATAAATATAGAAGTGATTCAAGCTAGAGAGTTTACTAAATGTCTTAGAAAGCAAGTCAATGTCTCTATTCTATCTAACTTTAGAGGCTATCATGTGACCTTAATATTGTATACATTTGGAAATGATAAAAAAATAAAGTTCAGATTGAATTCTGAGAAGAAAAAAAATCAATTACTACAAGTGTTTTTTTCAAGTGAAAAATATCCCTTGGCTAAGCTTGCTTTGGCAGCTAGCTGAAATCTGTCAGTACTAACTTCACAGGCATCTGTATTCCTACACACTGTTTCCGTATCAGCCTATCTATGGACAAACGGCTCCACACTGATTTAAGCAGAGATATCTTACATTCTGTTCATTATTTCTGATGTTCTTGATAGCATCAACCTCCCTGCCATACTGAGACAGTATTTCAGAAGGTTTGTTGTGATCTTCACTCCTTTTGATTCCATACCAGTCTGATTGCTTTAAATAAATAAATAAATACATGCTTTTTCTAAAATATTCTGTACAAACTTCCATAAAGTATTGAATTTATTTCTGTTACATAATTCAACTGTGTAACAAATTTCTAAGAGTTAGTCTCTTTGGAAACAACACACAGCCTTCTCATAGTTTTACAACGCAAATTGCATTTGACTGGATTTGGTTCTTCTTCAAAGTACTAAGTGGTTGTGTTAGTTTCGACTGCTGTGACAAGCCACCAATATCAATGCTACCTTTTTTCAACCTAATATTCTTATTAACTACTTATCAATACCTTACTATGTACTCCTATCCTCCCAGGTCCACCCTCTCAACCTCATGCCTCCTCCCTAAAAACCCACCAAGTCTAATTTCTGTTACCCATATACTCACTGGAGCATGGCAAACTTCTAGTGGTCAGCTTCTTACAGAAAACTGAGTACTTCCCACCCTGTACCAGAAACCATCATCTGTGGAAAGCTGCACTTCAGCATCTTCACTTCAGCATCTTCATCACAGTTTTAAGGGTTCTCTTCAATAGCTTCCTGTCTGGACCAATTTCCTTTTCTTTTGTGGGGAGAGGATGCTGTCATAGTGTCTCCCATTTTCAATTATGAGTCTGGAGTCATCGATACCACTGCGAAAGAATCTTCCTGGTCCATGGCAGCTGGATGCAGTACGATTTTTAAGTAATAGAGAGTGAAACACTTTCATAAGTCTCTTTAGAATTATACATGCTTCCTATTTTAGAGAATTATCCTTGTCCCCACCATTTCTGTGTTTGAAACTTGTAACACATACAGATGCAAATGAATCTTTGAAGCCAGTTTGGTGGACCTGTTAATCCCCAAAGACATGTGCTCTCATGACACCCATAGAATGCTTGTTCAGCACCAGTCTTTCAGCTTTGTGACTGATTTCCCAGGAGCTTACATTTTTTTTTGCTATAGAAATGTCTTCTTTTCCACATCAAATATAATTTACTTTTCTTTCTAACCTTACATTTTCTACCTGAATGTTATGGCCTGCATTCAAATGCATTCTGAGCACCATCTCAGAGTAATTATGTCAGAATTAATTTTAAAACATTTGCAGCTAAAATGTACTTAGATAGGAGGCACTGTGAGCTAGAGCCACCATTATACACTGTTCTCTGCTCATATGTCACAGCTGTGTGAACGTGGAATGTGAGTCCCACTCTCTGAGTATCTGGCTTCTTAATTGTTAGTTTAAAACACAATCCATTCTCCCATAGCTATGCTGTTGTAAGGAGAAAGTATGGGCAACAGGTTCCAAACCAAGCCTATAGGCATCTGCTCCACAGTAAGTTCAATAAATCTCTACCATTAGCTCTGTTATTTCTATTACTCATGTTAATGAAGACCATTGAACAAATAAGGCTACAGGGTATTTCTATTTGCAAGTGGAAGAGAGGAAAAGTTGCTTGGGATGGGATGGACACAAATCATGGGAGGCTGGGCTCTGGCCAGAAAGAGAAGCAGAGAAAGCCAATAATATTTATTGATCAAGTAGATTCAAATGAAAAGATTACATGACATGTTAAATGGAATGTTTGTGGAAGCATGCTTTCTACTCCATGATAAAAATGAAGTACACATTTTCAAAACAACAAAAGCCATTTGTGTGGTGAATCAGCATAAGGATATAGTGCAGAACTTCCCACCACAGGCTCAGCTCTTCCATCCTTGATTGACCCCTACTGGAAGACAAAAACATTGCTTAGGACATGGTCTAGAGCAAATATAATTTGATGTGAAGGCAGCATTTGTCTGTGGCTGTCTTTCTTCCTATTGTGTGTTAGGCAGAAATACAGGATACTTACACAGACAGGAAGCCCCTCATGCATTTCTTCTCTCTATCCCATTTTAATTCTTCAATTATTCTTTGACATTTTCAAAAAGTATCTAAAGCATCTAATTACTCTCACCACCCTCTTCTCTCCCTCTCATGCATATCATTCCCGTTTTAATATTTTTTTTCATAAAATTATCTGTCTTAAACATATTTTCCAAAATGTTTAGCTTAACTATTTAAAAATTTCTTTCAACATATCCAGTATCTGTATCTATAGTTTCATATTGTCTTCTTTATTTTATTTTGTTTCTTTTTTGCTGTTTTCTTTTTATAACTGGATTTGGATATTTACTCTTGTCTCTTGTCATGCTTAATGGTTTTACCAAATTAGCAAAATTAAATAGTGTCTTGACATTAGAGATTAAATCGTTAGACTCTGAACATGTTGTCTCTTTCTAAAGAGGATTTAGTTTCCTCTGACAGAGCTGAGACCACATGGCAGATTGGTTGACTCAATCAGAAACTAGAATGATTTTAGGATCAAATTTCAGTATTGGGAAAGTCTGGTCTGTTCATCTGCCTGAAGTTACATGTTTTGCCACAGACCCTGTGCACACAGGGAGACTCTTAGGGATTTTGATTGGTTTATGACATCTGATTAGAAGCCTCAGAAAATTTGACTTCTTGGTCTATTTCCTAGAACTGTGTGAGACCTTGAAAATTCCTATAGAATGGAGTAAAATGTGAACTTATCTTTGGTCTTCTGTCTGGTTTCTGTCCCCTCAAATCCTGTTCATCTGAAGATGCTCAAAGCCCATATCTTATGCATCCGGTCTCTTGGTGTAATATTTAGGGCTTGGGGCCTCTATGTAAGGATGGTTCTATCCAGCCTCTAAGGGACATGAAGTATCTTCACATACAGACTTGAAGAAAGAGAAGCCCATATTGGAGTGCTTAATCTCTTTCCAAGGCCTTATGCCATCATCCAATTTTTCTGCTCTCAATTTTTTCAGTCTTATTTGAGTGAATATTATCCAATGTTTATTATGTTTATGATGATATTTGGATTGATAAAAAATAGATATTCCCTGGTAAAGTAGAAGCCCTTTCTTCTCTACTTTGTTCTATGGCATCCTTTTGTTGTCATAATGGAAAAGTAGAATCAGCTTGGAGAAATGAACATCCTTCATCTCTCAGAAAGATTTTCTCTTTCTCCCTCTGTTCCAATCTCGGGGGCTCTTTGCAGTTGCAGTACAGGTTGGGGCAGAGACTGAACCACTATATTCTTAGAAACCCCACCCAAACCCTACTCTTCAATACGAATATTTTTTCAGGATCAAATGACATAGGAATACTTGTCTCATGAAATCCTTATGATTTCATGATTTATAAATTACCTGAAATACGCTTAGGATATGTATTCTACCGTGTGAAATATTAGACTATAGAACAGTCCCAGCTCACATGAAGAGTGAAAAGTCAGAAAGGGCAATGGTTAAGCCGACGATATCTTCCTTTTCAAAGTAGATCCAATGACATCTGGAAGTCAGGCTCACACTGCTGTCAGGGAAGAGGTAATATTGTAATCAGAAGATAGTGATAAGATCATCAAAAGAGGTGATTCCAGTACTACAAAAAAAGATAAGCGCACACACACTATTTTATTACTTATGTCTATTAGCTTTGGTTCAAGTTGTAATTGAGATGAGCTTACACCAAGCTAAACCGGAGGGAGTTAGGTTTCATATTCTCTGTTTTACTCTGGTCCTCCAATCTATCAGTTTTCAGTATATGGGATGACTGATGGTAATTCTGCAAGGGATTGCAAATATGCCGTCAATTCACTAGCACTTCATTCAATGACCAAGCAAGCTCCTCTCTCCTGAACAGAACTCATTATTTTATATATTGAAAAAGGACAGCAGAGGTCTTCCTGGTCTTCTGGACATGACTGACTGCATAGAATTGAAGTCCAATTCACATGAGACAAGCAATAGATAGATAGGTGTTCTGATCAACACCACAGTTGTATGCCATGCCCAATAGTCTTTACCAATCTCAAATCATATGCATGTGTCATTTGGATGTTGAACTGCAGCCAATTACTGCTTGCAAATATAGTATTCATTAAAATAATGCCCTTCTCTACATAAAACTTTTCCCTATTTATAAACGCCAACCTGTGAATAAATTAAAACAGCTGATTTTAAGACTTTAAGTTGTTTTGTATAATTTACCACATAACAGTTGTAACTGAAGCTTCAATCTCTGGATGCTGTCCTAAAAGTTAAAAGAAACAATAGACACAGACGGGTCACTCAAGTAGGTTGTATTTTATACAAGCAGTATTATTTGTATAGTCACATAGGGTTACTCCCTTGTCTACCAAACACCAGTCCTGTCTTCAGGAGAAGGTGATATTTTGCTAATATGAAGATAGTTAATTACTAATTCAATTTTCAAATTATTCTTTTAATATGCAATGAAATGATAGATAGATAGATAGATAGATAGATAGATAGATAGATTATATTTAAATAAACTTGATTCTGTGTGTTCTGTAGATCAGGGCTTTTAAATCCTCGAACTGTGGACACCTTGAACTAGGAATTTTGTTCCCTGCTATAGAGAGCTCCCTGTGTAGTATACAATATGCAAAGTAATCTTTTCTGGTACAGTAGTGGTTACCAGTATTTCCTTTCACCATAGTTCTGCAACCAAGAGTGTTTCCATATTGTGTAAAGGGTTCTGTCAAGGACAAAACTGGTCCCATTGAGAACCTTCAAAAGGTTGCTCTGTTGTATACAGCCTCACTGGGGTTTGAATGTGATTTCTCCAAAATGAAACTGGAACTAACAGAAGACACAAAAGACAAGTGAAGTCTTATGTATCTGATTTTGTCTTACATTCTTTGGCGCCCACTGTCAACACTGAAATTGATGAGAGGGAGGAGGAGTCATATGAAAAAGGAGGGGTCAAGAGCATGATGGAGAAATCCACAGAGACAATCTACCCAAACTAGTGGGAGCTCACAGATTAGGGACTGACAGCCGGGGAACCTTCAGGGTACCAAACTAAGCTCTCAGACTGTGAATGACAGTTATGTGCCTTGATCTATTGATATGAAGGGATTGGCAGTCGGACCAGGACCTATCCCAGGTACATGAACTGACTTTTTGGAGGCCATTCCCTATGGTGGGATACAATGTTCAGACTTGATATGATGAGTGAGGCTTGGTCCTGTCTCAAGTAGATATGCCAGACCTGGTTGACTCCCTAGGAAGGTCTTACTCCTCCTGAGGAGTGGATGGGAGGCAAGGAAGTGGTAAGGTGGGCTGTGGGAGAAGTGGGGGGAGGGGAAACTGGGTTGGAATGCAAAATAAAAACTAATTATTTTTAATAAAAATATTAAAAAATGAAGAACCAACAGTGTTGATACCTACTAAACCCTTGTTCTCAAAGAAAGTAGAGATTTGGGAGCAAGAACGAATAGCTATCACAGGACCATTTGTGAAACAGTGTGAACAGAAGTGAGATCAATAAAAGGCAATTATGAAAGCAGGCACACAGAGAGAGAGAGAGAGGGGGAGAGAGAGAGAGAGAGAGAGAGAGAGAGAGAGAGAGAGAGAGAGAGAAGACATTCAACCAACAGTAAAGTCACCCCCTAATAGTTCACTATCACTGCACGGGAGGGAAAAGAAAGTACAAAGCCAATGGAGGGGTAATTATGCATTTAATATGCATCCAGGGTGGCATGCTGTGTTTTTATTTCATAAAATGCAGATATTTAGGAAAATAAAATTGACAATGGTAACAAAGAAAATTCTTATTCAAATTATATTTACACTAGTTTATTTTGTTAAAAGATAATCATTACTACACAGAATACAAGTATATAAAGAATAATGATTCTGTATATAAAATGCACTTAAATATTTCTTAGAACTTTCTTGTTTGTAAAACATTATTTTCTTTTAAATAGAAAAGTATTTGAGTGTATAAAATATATTTCAAAGGTTTGAGGCCTACACTGAAGCAGTGCTTTGGATGAAAGATAATAAAGAAAGAAGTATCTTACTAATACTTAAGAAAATACAAAGGCATTTTACTATACTGGCTTCTTCATTGATTTATTTAACACAAGCCTACAATAGCTCAGAAGCCCTTGATTATAAATGTATTCTATTTTGAGTGATTTTTCTTCCTTATTTGTTGTCTAGGGACACAAGACAGACATGAATTAAAAGTGATGATAAAAATAATCAGAAAGTGGATAAGTGTGTTTTAATTTTTAATTTTTGTGCATTTTGTCTTAGTCATTGTTCTATTGCTGTGAGGATTAGACCAAGGCAACTCTGAGATTTAGTTCAATGTCATGATGGAACGCATGGTGCATGGTCATGGTGGAAAGAGAGAGAAGGAGAGGGAGGGAGGAAGAAAGAGAGAGAAAGAGAAAGAATGAATTTGCATGTCTTGAATTGTGGTAATCCACCATCTCAAGTGCTTAGATTATTGCTATGGGATAATGCTCTTGTACACTGTAAAGATCTGTCATATGTATTAGTTTAGTAAAGCACTGATTGACCAGTAGCCAGGCAGGAGGTATAGGTGGGGTGACCAGACTACGGGAATTCTGGGAAGAAGAAAGACATCAGTCATCAGCCTGTGTATTTCTTTGGGACTGAACAGCTGCTGGACTGGGTGGCACCGAAACTTCTGTCTGCAGTTTATAGCCATATCCTACCACACTCAGTTTGAATCATGTTATATCTGATTGTTAATTCAAACATTTGTCTAGTGTACTGTGCTGGCAGTAGACCAGCTCAACATTGAGTCTTAAACATATTCAGACTTGACTGACCTCTTCTAAAGAAAGAAACAAAACAACCTTTAATTTCCATTCATTCCTTAAGGGCAATGTAATGCTTCAAGTTTCAATAATCTTTGAATTTGAATTTTTCCCCTTCCATCTCTTTAAATAGCCAATTAAAGAGATCGCAATATTCCTGGGATTTTGTCTTTAGTGGTTTACCCCATCCTACTCATCTGATCTTCAAATTCCTTTACTAAAGAGAGAAAGTAATCAAATTTCATTTCTTATCACATTAGTTCTAAAAGATGTTTTCCCCTCTTACAAGCTAAATTGTTTTACTTTGTAAACTGCTTCTATTTTTCAACAATCGCATTACAATGTGTTCAATTCTCACCATCCTGCTGCTCAATCTTCTATAAATTCAAATAAAGAAATGGTTCTATAACCAAGAAACATCAGAAGTGAGTAAAAAAATGAAATTGCTTCAGATGAGTAGCCATTTGCTGAGGACAAAAAAGCAATTTAACATCTTATTTTACACATTTATTATTGTCTTCTTCTTTGTTTACCTGGTACCAAGTGGAAAGCTAACAACACCTGTCACTCTCCCACAATTTAATTACATAGTCTGTATCTTCACTCTCACCAGGCAATGTCTTTGCTTTCATGCACTTATCTTACCTCCACATCCAAATTCACATCGCATGATATTTTCTATTTAAGTAAACTGCAAATTTGTTGTCTTCACTAGTGAACTGAAGATTTCATAGTTTGAAAGCACTTCTAATAAAGTGCCTTGAATCTGAATCCCCATTAGTTTCCCATTTTCCCCAGATGACTCAATTATCTCCTTGGGGGAGAATCTGTTTGAAACTAAGAATTACCTTGCCTGCACAGAGGGTGACCAGCATCTTTAAAAGACTCTTTTGCTTTCACTCTTTGTCTTCAAAGAATAATTTGCATTTGTGAAAAACTGTTTTCTGTTCGTCCCTTCTCTTAGTTCCTCAGACCATAGAAGAGATCCATTCTCTTTTCTCGTTGCTTTACACACTGAATACTAACAGCTCACTAAGGTATCACCTGCCCCTTGGGGTCACTTTCATTCAAGAAGGAAAAGGAAAATGAGCTTCTCTGCTAATGTTTTAAGGCTTGTTTCTTCCTATTCAGAATTATACTGTTCATTAAAATCCCCAGAAGCTCCCAAACTAAAGCAATAGCATTATTCCCCTGGAACATCCATCCACTCTGATGAATTTGAAACAAAAATGCATTGTAATTTTAGAGAAAAAAGTAGAAACTGGTGAAAATAATAAATTAAATCTGTCTTGAACAATGTCATGTGAAAAGCTAAGAAATGCAAATCACAAACTTAGATATGCATACATGGTAGGCACTGTGCTACTTTTTGCACAAATATTACACTAATTAGTACCTATTCTATCATACACCTTTAAAGTCTGTTTCATCATGCTATCGCATCCTTTCCATTGCTGTGATAAAAGAAGAAATTTTGAGCAGCAATGACTAAAAATTTGCTCATTTGCGTTACTGCAACTCATCAAGAAGAAAAGCTGCTGCAGGAACTTAAGGCCAAAATGTGGAGGCAAGCATCAAGGTGGAATGCTGCTACTTTTTTTCTGGATAGCTCTTTGACTTGGCTCAGAAACATACTCTAGCTTCTTCAAACAGCCAAAGACCTAGTGGTTTGGTGTGGGTATAATACCACCTACAGTGAGTAGTCTGAACTCTCTTACATCAAATAATAATCAAGATCTTCATAAATAGATCTACAGACCAAACTGATAACAATAATTACAACTTTGGTACTCTTTCTGGTGATTCTGGGTTATGTCAGATTGACAGTATAAGCTATCTAGGTGAGATTAAATACACTACCAGTAAGCTTCCTGTTTTAAAGTAGCGTGTGATCTGAGGACATGCAATGAGACAATAGATGGATTGTAGGAAAGTCAGTCTTGTAACATTCTGTATACCTGCAAACAGTGCTTTGGAAAAAAAGGACAGAAATCTTGCTTGAATTACCTCTTTTATGCAACTGTCAATGGATTATATTTACAGTGTATGAAAATAAAATTTATTATATATTCATCATTGAAATGTGTTTATTGTAATAAAGTTACGTACTATTTGATTTTAGTGTTGTTACATTTTAGATTATATGTGTGCTTGTGTGTGTGTTGTGTGTGTATGTGTTTGTATATGTGTGTGTGTTCCAACCAGCATATGATAAGAGCAAGTTTTATATAATTAGATATCTGATGTGAAGTTTGGCTTATTAAGACACAGTGTTTGCTCACAAACCAAAACCGTTTCCCTCTTGCTGTTAAACGGACAAGTCTTAGTCTGGTGCTCAATTTTCTTGAAAAATCTAGAATATTTTTTTGCTTTTATAAGAATATTCTCTAATTGTGACTACCATGAGGCTCCAGTATAGCAGTGATGCACTTTTATTAATTTACCTTCCTAAGTTATTTTCTTCCTGTTTTTTTTCCACAGTCTACAATATAATCCTAATGTACACATGGCCTCATCATTTTAATTAACTGACCCAAATGCCCAGCCCTCCCGGGCTGAAACAATCGACTCCATCGAAGCCTTAGCAATTTAACAGGAAGTTTGTGGGTTGGAATGTGCTTCCTGTGAGCATGGGTTTAGTGGGAGGACAGTTGAAACAGAGAACTGACTGAGGTGTGGCTGCTTCCTCCTTAGCACTATTACAACTCAGACTCATGCAGAATCAATGAATGAATTAGTTTTCTTTCTGAGTTGTATCTCTTTGACAGCTTTGACGACTATACTCATTTTAATATTACTTATAATATCAAATCACATGATTAATGACACACACTGCAATATAAATTAAAGCCCAGAAAGAGAATAAAAATTGTAACATAAGTATTGGTAATAGCAAAATGAAATGGGAAAATGTGATAGAAAGAAACATTTAAGATAACTACAAGATTTTGTTAAGTGTTTCCAAGAAGGAATCATGTTTTGTGGAAGAAACAGTATAGAAAATTATACAAATGGAATGAATGTACCAGTTTGACGTAGGAGGGTCATCTGTCTATGTGTTACTTTCATTGGTTAATAAA
>LOEQ01006344.1:27574-41773 GCA_001685075.1 Bramus lutescens | reverse complement strand
GGGGTGGGGTTAAGGGGAGATGTGGAGAGAGAAATGAGAAGGGGAGGATGGGGAAAGCTTCTTTTATTTTTTCATTGTTTTTTATTAATCTCTACAATTTGTTAAAATGATACAACTGACAAATCTTCACAGGGTACAAGATCATTGTCCCATAGCACCTTTGCATGAAGAAGATACTTAATTCTGTCTTGTTCTTATATAAAGGAATGTTCCACTTCCAGAAGTGGGGTGGCATGGATTCATCTTGCCTTTGATATATTATTTTAAGATTTATTTCCTTTTTACTTAGATATGTTCTGTGTATCTCTGTGTGTACTTAGGGCAATCTATCAGGCCCTCACGGAGGTCAAAGAAGACATCATATAACCTGGTGCAAGAATTACAGACAGTTATGGATGTTGGGAAATGAACTTAGGTTTTCTGAAAGAGTATCAAGTATTATTAAGCATTGATCCAGTTCTCTAACCCTTTTGTTATTATTAGTATTAGCATTAATTACTATGTGTGATACATATGTAAAAGTGTGCTGTTGCTAGGGCACATCACAAGACCACTTGTAAATCACAAGATAACTTTGTGAAATCGATTTTCTCCTTTTCCTATGTAGGTAAGGGGGACAGAACTAGGATATCTAATTTGTAAGGCAAAGATCTTTACCCACTCAACCATCTTGTTGGCCTAGTTCCCTCACCCTAAATTAAAATATTTATATTAACAACCAGAATTGCTAGGTACTAAAAATGTATCATGATTCTCACTGACAATAAACTAACTATGGACCATGACGTTTCAGTCTCCTACAGGATGACATTCTGTAATACTGGTGTCAAATCAGATAGGGATTCAGTAGTGACATTCAGAATCAGTAATTCTGACTGATTATTGGATATGCTTATCTCCCATGACTTTAAGATGTATACCTAAAAATAATCCAAATAGACTGTGTCTCATTTGTTGAGACCACCAAGACTGATTATTGGCATTCTCTCCAATGGCTCTAAGCATGCAACCACTCCAGACTTGCTTGTCTCAACTCTCTGTACTCTGTTAATCTACGAAGTTCCATGTTTTGAAAATAAAGAATTCCATCATTACCCATTTATACCCGGTGTTTCCCCTGTGTCTTTGTGCTCCTTTTCTTGATGGTACTAGCCATACTGGAGTAAGAGTGACCTTACTCTGTTAACTTTATTACACCAATAAAGACCCCTTTAAAATAAAATCATAATTACAGGTACTAAGGATTAAGGCTCAAATAGCTTTAGGAGACACAATTCAACACTCCAGCTGTAAATCAGTGACCTTAGAGCAATATTAATGTGATATCATGATCTATGTGTATTACATAATGTTCATTGTGAGCTCCTTACAGAGTTAACTTGAGGGAAGTGGAGATCCTATACGTACAACTGAAATGGTTCTCAGTGTCTTGGGACAGACATAATGAAAGTAAGAGAAATTAAAGATTTCATATGCACAATATAAAATAATGTAAAATTTACATTAAAATTTATAAAAGAAGCTACAATGATTAGAATGTGAGGTGAAGTGAAGAGGTCACATTTTAATATCCCATGTAAGAATGTTTGTCTAACCAATGTGCTCTACTGACTCCAGGAGAACATGCAATGTCATAACAATTAAGGAACACCATATTCAGACAAAGACCAAGGCCCAGAAAGCCTTACGTTTTGGGGACTAAAGAGATAGCTCAGTTATTAAGAGTACTTGCTGCTCTTCCAGAAAATCTGGAATTCTCAGAACCCACATGGTATGTCACAACCACCTATAAATACAGTTCCAGAGGAGTTATCATGCCCATTCTGGGATCTACAGGTATATAACACATGCACATCCAAACACACACAAAGAGAGATGGGGGAGGGAGGGAAGAAATGAAGGAGAAGGGGCAGAAAAAACAGATAAAACACTACTAAATATGAAAAACAAAGTCCCAAGTTCTAGTTTTGTTCTGCACTAAGGCTGTCATAGTAGTCCCTGAAGTCTCCCCATCTGCCTTCCTTCAGTTAACTCTAGGTCTTAAATGCCTACCGTGCTAAATACAGGCACAATGATCAACGAAACTGTCTTCTGTGCTGCTACCTCTTCAGTGTATGATGGACTTCGGCGTAAAACTAAAATCGAATGAGAATGCTCAGAACTACCCACACTCTCCTCCACCCCCTAAGCCAGTGCATTGCCTTATCCCAGAAATCACATGAGAACACAAGCCAGTTTTCCTTAGCTACAAGGCTCATTTAACATAATGTTGTTTTGCCATCCAAAGTGATTTACCACCAAGTTCTTAAATCAAAGAATTGCTCTCTAGATTTTGATATGAGTCAGAAAAAAATGTATCATGATAATAATGTTTAAAATGCAATAAGACTTTCAAATTTCTCTCCTTAAGATTACTGATATATTATAAATAACTTTTAACAAAGATTACAAACTTTAAAGCCAAATGTCTACTTATTTACAATCAAGTTGATAAAATTGCTCACTGAAGCCAGAGAGGAGAAATCAACAAGATTTGGATAGATGGTTGATGATTTTTAAGGGTAAAAAGATGGAGAATAGATTAGTCATGCTTGTACCATTTATCTGAAATTGGAGATGTTGATTCACATTCATTTAGCTTTAAGCTCTAACAGTTTCTAATTTCTAATTGCATTTCACATAGAAATCTTATTTTCCTAACATTTTGTTGTAATTAACTAAGCCATTTAAAATAGTATAAACAGTCATGGGTTATTATTATGGATTAGTAAATGCATGCAAATATTATAATACAACATTACAGAAAATTCTAAATGATTGTTTATAATTTTTCTCATTTGTCACAATTAAATGATACAGTAAATTAGCTTTCATGGTATTAAATATATCTTTTTTCCTGGGACTTCCCACTAAGTAAGGTCATGGAGTTTTATTCTAAGCAATCATGTTTTGCTTGCATTCATTTAAAGTTTCTCTATATTTAAATCATAGGAAAGAATGACAACTACTTTTTAATGTTCTCGTTGAGAAATAAACTCTAATGAATGATCTAGTCCCAAAGATGGATGTTTAAGCCTCTTCCTCTATTCTGTATTCTTGAAATCAACTTCTAGAGCTTGTAAATACTATTTCACCTGTAATTTTGAAAGTATTTAGGGTCAAAACACTACCAAAAGCAAACATTTTGATATAGTACTTAACAGTCTTAAACATCTCTTTTTCAGTCATCTATTTAATGTTTCTACCTTCTGGAGTCAATTTGCATAATTAATATTTTGCTAAGAATGGTCACTACATGATGCCTTCAAATTTATTAGCATATATTAAAACTGCTACTATGTTAAGCACCTTAACTTCTATATTCATTTTCTCTCTTTTTTACAAATGTGTTTTTGTGTGTTTGACTCTTTCTTTGTGGCCAGCATCTCTGATCTCTCTGTCTCTCTGTCTTTGTCTCTGTCTCTCTCTGTCTCTCCCTGTCTCTCTCTCTGTCTCTGTCTCTGTCTCTGTGTGTGTGTGTGTGTGTAGCTGCTTGATGCCAAACACAAGTACCAAAGAACAGCTTTGGGGAGTAGGTTCTTCCTTGCCCCATTGTAGGGTCCTTGGATTGAGCAAAGGTTGTCAGACCTCAATTGCATGATCCTCTACTTACTAAGAAGTCTCGCCAAATCTCATTTTTCTGTCTTCTAATATTTAATCACTTTTTATTGCTCTCAATATTTTCTTGTGACTCATATTTCAAGTCTGGGCCCTTATCTCTTTGCTTTCTATTTTTCAGTTGCTATCTTAGGAATTTGACAGGAATTTTATTTGTGTCCTTAGTGGCACTCTCTGTTTACTATACCACCTGCTGTCAACTGTAGCAAGTATTGTTCATTGTGAATTTAAAATGATTTTGATAAAAATAAGGGTTTTTTGTCTCATGATGTTTCTTAATTTCCTTTTATTGCTTATTTAGGAGAGTTTTAAATTTCACAACTGAGTAAAAGAAAAATAGACATGTTTCTGTTTTATTTATTATTCCAACACAAAGCTAAACAATGTTGAAAACTAATATATTTATAATTAGTAAAGGACCTGAATCTTTTCTTGAACTTCAGGCTTCTGGTGACCAGTGAAATTAGTCCACAGGCTGTCAGTCCAATCTAATGAATATTACCTTGAATGTTTATTGGACCTTAGATAAAATGTCCATCCTTTCAAATTTATGTGTTTCTTCCTGTATTCCCCATTAGAATGAAAAGTATTAAAAGTAGTTTTGTCTTTTAAATTTAATTTAATTTATTTTTAAATTTAAAATAGAGTTTCATCATTTCCCCTTTCCTTTTCTCCTTCCAAGCCTCTCATGTTATGTGAACCCCATGCTTTCTTTCAAATTCAAGTTTCAAATGGCCTATGATCAATCTGATCAATCTGATCAGTACATATCATGTTACTTGTATTTATATGATTTTAAGGTCAACCACTTGTCACTTGGTATTAGAGAAAGAACTCAGGGATTCTCCCCTGGGGATGGTTAATTTCTCCTACTCTCAGGATCCCTTATTTGACTAGAGTTCTTTGTCTAGCCCTGAGAATTTCCTCTTCCATGTTAGTGGGTCTAATGGTGTCATTCTTGTTCAGGTCCTGTTTAGGCAGCCTTGTTCCTGATACTTAAATTACTGTAGCTTCCCTGGCATATCTTCAGGACACAATCTCAAAGCTAGCATCCTTTCCCTCTGTCTCTTACAATGTTTTGCTCCCTCACCCCCTTCTATTGTTTTAAGTCTGAAAGTTCACTGAAAGTTATTCAAATTCTTTCTGGAGTCTTCAAAGAAGAGCCATATCTTTGAAAATCTCAGGCTGTAGTGATGAGGGGAGTGGGCCCTGCTTTTCGTCCTGCCCGGCTCCCGCACGGCTAGCTTATACCCCAAAATAACAACACACAAATTGNCCTATCAAAAGGGCCAAGGCAGTTTCTTTATTAACCAATGAAAGTAACACATAAACAGATGACCCTCCTATATCATCAGGCAACCACTAAAGATCACCTTTCCCCATTGCCAGGACTCTTCCCAGAGAATGACCACTATTTAACTTAACTAATTGCTCACTGTCTGTATAAAATGTAGTACTGTCTGAGCCTGTTTCAGGCTTACAATAAGATGCATCTAATTAAAAGTTACTTTATAAAATTCCAGGTAGTTTAAAACCCACTTAATTAAATATTTGTAGTATTTTTGTTGTTTTCTTTTCATAAGCCATTTGTGAAAATAATGTGTTGTTGTCCCTCTTGTTCTTGATTGTTATTTTGTTGCTGCAATCTGCCTTAGAAGTTATAGTACATTATCAAGGGAAAACAGATCAAGAGTTCCAGGCAGGAACTGAATGCGAGACCTTGGAAAAACACTCCTTACTGGCTTTGTCCCCACCTTGCTCAGCTCCAGTCTTTTATGTAATTCAAGACCACAGACCTACGGGTGACACTGCCATGGATATGCCCATAGGCCAATCTGCTGGAGGCATTTCCTCCTTTGAGGCTCCCTCTTTCCAAGTCACTCTGAATTTCTGCCAAGTTGACACAAAATAGCTAGCACACCCATATTTTGAACACCAGGAAAATCCTACATAAAGATCTAAAAGCAACTATGGAATGATGAAAACAGGAGGAATAGTCATTCCCAGGAAACAACACACCATTTAATTATCCAATCACAAATGGTTATTGCTAAAAACATGCTTACAAGCATTATTATACAGAGTGAGCACTCAGGAGGCAGGGACAGGCAAATCAAGGCTAGCCTGGTCAACAGAATGAGCTCCAGGACAGGCTTCAAAGCTACACAGAGAAACATTGTCTCAAAAAAAAAAAAGAAGTGGGGGGCATGAATTTGAAATAGAGTATGGGAGGAATATGTGATTTGGGGGAGTTTAAAAGGAAGAAAGGAAGGGGGGAAATTATGTAATTATAATCTCAAAACTTAAAAGAAAGAATTAAAAACAGTTTACAGACATATTCAGGCAGACAGGCATGTAAGTACATATGTAACATAAGTATGTATGTTAAGTAGAAGATACATGCAAATATAATACCTGAAACATGAAATAGGGTCTCCAACAATCATGTCCTTGTCTATGTGATTCAATCTGCCTATACAAATGGAACTGTAAATTGAAAAGAAAATGATCATGAATTGTTGATAGAAGTTTCTGTCCTACATGATTCAGGAGTTGTTCAGCCACAAATTAAAACACAGAGGCTTATTTTAATTAAAAACGGCTTTGCCTATTAGCTCAGGCTTATTATTAACTAGCTCTTACAACTTAAATTGACCCATAATTCTTGTCTATATTTAGTCACATGGTTTGGCACATTTTCTCAGTAAGGCATTCTCATCTTGCTTCCTCTGTATCTGGGTGMTGACTGACTCTCTGCCTTACTTCTTCCCACAATTTTCTTTGTCTAGTTTCCCCACATATACTCCATGCCTAGTGTTATGGTTTTTGTCTCCTTAAGAGGCAAGCCACGCCCACTCCCAGTGACCCTCCTCTCCTCCCCGCCATCTTGAATCTCTGCTCTCTCTCTGGGCATGCGTGTCTCTCTTCTTTCTTCCCTCTTCCCTCTTCTCTCCTTCCTTTCCCCCTCTTTAAGTAATAAATGTCCAATTCTATTCCACACAATGTGTCTGCCCACATGTCTCCCACCCACCACCTGCTGCTCGCCGCTGGGACTCTGCACCTTCGAGGACTTACTGTCACCTGCTCACCCCCCTGCCCACATGGCGGGACCCGCTGCAAGCCGACTGGGACCCACTGGCAAATGTTTAAACACAAAACCTAGTTCCTGGCCAATGAGCATTTTGTTAAACTAACATGAGTAACAAATTTTTACAGTGGACAAGAGCATTATTTCATAACAGTATATTCATATGAAAGACAGAGAATCCCAGTGGTGTTAGCTGAGCTAACACCTCTCACTCATTCCACATTAAGGACTAAAACCTTAAAGCCAATATTCCCAGTATCCTTTCAATTAACCTAATTAATTATCTGTTTTGGACTGGTAGTTTTAATTTTGCTCAGTATATAATAAACAAAAGAAATTCTATAAGATTTTTATATCTAAATATTGTAAAATAATTCAAGAAGAAATCTATGCTAAAATGGCTCCCTTTTCTCAATATTTCTCTTGGTAATTATCAGGTTTAGAAATGAAGTTGAATTGAGGAGAGACAGGAAAAGGTACTATAAATTGGAACACAAACACTTATTTAATTGAAACACTCTTTAATTTTTCAAATTTTTAATTCAAATAAAATATATTTTACATACCAATCCCAGTTCCCACTTCCTCCCCTTGTTCCACTTCCTCCATCTTCTGCCCTACTCCACTCCTCAGAGAGAGTAGGGATAAATCCTGGTCCCACTACCAGTGACCCCACAAACTGCTCCAGCCATAAAACTGTCACCCACATTCAAAGAGCCTAGGTGGTCCTATGCTGGTTCCCCTGCTGTCTGTCTGAAGTCAGTGAGCTCCTATTAGCTCAGATAAGCTGTTTCATTGGACATCTCCAACATGGTCTTGACCCTTTTGTTCATATTGTCATTTCTACCTCTCTTCAACTGGACTTTAGAAGATCATTTCAATGTTTGGGTGTGGATACCTGGATCCGTTTCTATCAGTTGCGAGATGAAGGTTTATGATGACAATTAAGGTAGTCATCAATCTGATTACAGAAAAATGCCAATTCAGGCACCCTCTCCACTATTGCTTAGGATCTTAGCTGGGGTCATCCTTGTGGATGCCTGGGAATTTTCCTAGTGTCAGGTTTCTTGCTAGCCCCATAATGGCTCCCTCAAACAAGTTATCTCTTTTCTTTCTCTCCTTCTCTGTCCTTGCTCCATCTTGATCATCCTGTTTCTTCATGGTCTCCTTTTCCCTCCCCTTCTGCTCTCCCCTCCTCCTTTTTCACCCTTCCTGCTACCCCACCCCCACATTGCTAAGCATAGATGAGAATGTTTCAGGATCCACAAGGGGGAAGGAAGCCCTCCGCAACTGGGATGGATACAACATACACAGCAAGCCAATCAAAAACATGGTTCCCTTACCAAGATTTCTGCAGAGTGCTGATTATATACCAAGCCCTCAGGCCTCTCCCTTGGATGTTTTCGTGGAAGATAAAGTTCCATAGGAACTTTTAAGCATGTACTCTTCCCTTTTTACAATCAAGTGTTTGCTAATAACTCTTTTATTCATTCATAGATCCTCTTCAATAGAACTTGGAACTCTAAAGAAGAGGAAAGGATTATTTATCGGTGTCAGTTTCTTCCTATTTTTACATTCCATTCTTCATATCAGTGAGCAAGCAAAGACAAATATTGAGTAGATAATCAATTGTGTTCACTTCTTTACCTTGCCTGCATGTCCTCTGGAACATACTAAAGAAGACAAATCTCTTGTAATGATCTGTCTGTTTTATTTTTCTGTTTGAAATTTAAAAACAAAAACAAAATAAAAAAACCCAAACAACAGAGCATTTTTATATTCTGTAAATCTTTTGTTTAGGAGTCAAACTTCACAACTCATATTTATATGTTTTTTTCCTTAAAATATTCAGATGTGTGTAAACTAAGATTATTTCAAAAATTAAAAATATTTGAATTTCCATAGTTTCAGTTGTTATGAACCTTTATTGCTTGAACATCAACCTTTATTCTACTTTATTGGGCCCAAGTATTCAATGCTATATCTAAGTTGTTAAAGTTTGTAAAAATCTTTTTCTTGCAAATAAGTCAATTAAAAAATAGAGTACAGTTAACTCTCAGTTCTAAACAGAGAACTCTCAACAGAGGAATCTAAAATGTCTACAAGACACTTAAGAAAATGCTCAACATCCTTAGCCATCAGAAAAATGCAAAGCCATCTTATACATGTCATAATGGCCAAGATCAAAAACACTGATGACAACTTACGCTGGAGAGGTTGTGGGGTAAAGGGAACACCCCTGCATTGCTAATGGGAGTGCAAGCTGGTACAGCACCTTTGGATATTGGTATAGTGATTTCTCAGAAAATTAGGAAACAACCTATCTCAAGACCCAGCAATACCACTTTTGGGTATATATCCAAAGGATGCTCAATCATGCTACAAGAACATGTGTTCAACTATCTTCATAGCAGCATTGTTTATCATAGCCAGAACCTGGAAACAACCTAAATGCTCCTCAACCAAAGAATGGTTAAGGAAAATATGGTACATTTATAAAATGATGTACCACACAGCAGAAAAAAATAACATCTTAAAATTTGAGGGCAAATGAATGGAGTTAGAAGATATCATATCGAGTGAGGTAACCTAGACCAAGAAAGACAATTATCATATGTACTCACTTGTACGTGGCTTTTAAACATAAAGCAAAGAAACCCAGCCTACAAATTACAATCCCAGAGAACACAGAAAACAATGAGGACCCAAAGAGAGACACACATGAATCTGATCTACATGGGAAGTAGAAAAAGACAAGATCTCCGAAGTAAATTGGGAGCGTGGGCAACATGGGAGAGGGTTGAAGGGGAAGGGAGAAGCAGGAAGAGGAGCAGAGAAAAATGTAGAGCTCAATAAAATCAATAAAAAATGAAAAGAAGCACCAACAACTTGTCAAAAATGAAAATAGCAAAATTTAAAAAATTCTAGTTCTTGAAATCACTTTTATTTACATAATATTACTTTGCAAATTCCATTTTTTATATTTATTTGCCTAGACTAACTTTCCTTTGTTCACTTTGAATTTCCTAAATACTAATTAAACTTGAATTGTTTCTCATTCTTGCATGATTATGTCATTTGGAGAAGGCTTTTTTTTTGGTTGATGTCCCCATGATACAATTTATTCAAGTGATCACCAAGTGCTTGATTACCTGTGTTATAGTAACCAAGATAGGATAAAAGGGTGGAGTGAGAATGAAAGAGTTGCATTGCCAAACATAGTACTAGTTTATATGAAGTAGAGAAATTAAAACTATCAATGAATAAATTCATAGAAATTAAGTGACAATATTTGAAATAATTAAAGAAGAGTACTATGACAGAAAATAGGAGACTGGTCCCTACATTAGGTTGTATGAGGGGGTAAAGAGATTCAGTACATCAGATAACTTAGGCTTAGGTCTCACAATGAGTAGGCAAGGATAAGGTTTCACAAAAGGGAACCTCTCACATATGCCAATCATTTAAACCTTGAGTTTTCCATCATTGTTCATTACCAGCTTGTACTTAACTGTATTTTTCCAACTTTCTCCTCTTAATTTGAAACTATAGTGTATCTCATTTAACCTTTAAGGGAAAGACATTGCATGGTATATACACAGAAATGAATATAAATACCCTTTTCTTCTTTTTCTTAGGGGCCAGCACACCTGAAAACCAAGCATACATCTACCTCAGCTTTTTTTTTTTTGACTTAGGGGAAACAGAGTCTCCTGTAGCATGCCAGGCATAGTCCACCTTGTCACTTTCAGGATCTTTTTGCTATGATCTGATTCTCTATATATGCCTTATCACTTTCTTATTTGACCATATTGGTTCTCATGAAATTAAAACTTTGCTTCAAATTCTTATTTCTCTCTATTACTACCTGTTCTGTCAATTACCCTACCAATGCAGCCTAATTATTAATAAATAAAATGGGTTCACTACTTTCTAAAAAAAAACTTTGAAGCAATCCTGGTATCCCACTCATTTCTAAAATTAATAACAATGTCCAGGACTTGATTTACTTAATATCTTCAGCATATAGAGTGCCAGGATTGACTTTATCCCACCTGGAATTTCATAACTTTTGTTCAAGTAATGGTGCTGTTCATGGTTCTGATGTTTTTCTGTTCACTGGACAATCACCTCCATATCAGCACATCAC
Organism: Bramus lutescens; assembly: GCA_001685075.1. Classification (NCBI taxonomy): domain Eukaryota; kingdom Metazoa; phylum Chordata; class Mammalia; order Rodentia; family Cricetidae; genus Bramus; species Bramus lutescens. Next base: position 30,878 of record LOEQ01006344.1, on the reverse strand, counting down.
CCAGTGTTTCCTCTTCCCTTTAGTGGTCTTGTTTTTATACATTAATTTTTTGAAGGATTTTTAAACCTTTACTCGATATGATATGATTTTAGAGATAAAAGACACTAAAGACTCAATTGGGACAGTTCTATAGCTGATAAACACTTTCATCAAAGCATCAGAATATAAAATTAGCACATAAAATCAGTATTCTTCCTATATGCACATACATAATGAGGAAGAAATCAGGACAATACCTTTTGCAAAAGCACCATCATCATCATATATGAATGAAATGCAAACTGTACCTCTGCCAAGAACTTGAGACTAGATTGGTCATAAACCAAGGGAAAAATTACTGCTATTGTTAGGCTACGTTATGCTACATATTTTGTTAAGCAATGAGATGATTCTTTTTTAGTTTTAATTTGTTTATTGAGCTCTACATTTTTCTCTGCTCCCCTCTCTCCCTCTCCCTCCCCTTCTACCCTCTCCCATGATCTTCATGTTCCCAATTTACTCAGGAGATCGTGTCTTTTTCTACTTCCCATGTAGATTAGATCCATGTATGTCTCTCTTAAAGTCCTCATTGCTGTCTAGTTTCTCTGGGGTTGTAAATTATAGGCTGGATTTTCTTTGCTTTATGTCTAAAACCCACTTATGAGTGAGTACATAAGATTTTTGTCTTTCTGGGTCTTGGTTACCTCAGTTAATATGGTATTTTCCAGATCCATCCATTTGCCTGCAAAATTCAAGATGCCATTATTTTTTTTTCTGCTGTTTAGTTCTCCATTGTGTAAATGTACCCCATTTTCTTTATCCATTATTCACTCAAGGGGCATTTAGGTTGTTTCCAGGTTCTGGCTATGACAAATAATGATGTTATGAGCATCGTTGACCACATATCCTCATGTAGGATTGAGCATCCTTTTGGTATATACCCAAAAGTGGTATTGTTGGGTCTTGAGGTAGGTTGTTTCCTAATTTTCAGAGAAATCGCCATACTGATATTCAAAGGGGTTGTACCAGCTTGCACTCCCACCAGAATGCAGGAGTGTTTCCTTTACCCCACATCCTCTCCAGCATAAGCTGTCATCAGTGTTTTTGAACTTGGCCATTATGACAGGTGTAAAATGGAATCTCAGAGTTGTTTTGATTTGCATTTCTCTGATGGCTAAGCATGTTGAATATTTCCTTAAGTGTCTTTCAGTCATAATAAAATGATTCTTAATGACATTTACTATGTCCTTAGATCAGTACATTGCGCAACACTTATCAGAAAAGCTTCTTTTTGCAGTAAAATGGTAATTTAACACAGAGACCCAGAACTGGACAAAGTAAAGAAAGTGAGACGTTGGAGCACGAAGTTCTAAATGAGATGTCATCATCAAACCCCTAGCTCAAGGCATAGGGATCGTAGGGAGCTAGAAATGATGGATGAGTCCAAGGAAATAATGTCTTCCAGATATAATAGGATTGATGCATATATTAAAACCCAGAGACTGTGGCAGCATACACAAGGCCTGTATAGGTTCAAACCTTAGGGGTTTCAGCTGAAGGGGAAGTGGTTACAGGGTCCTAGCCCAGTCATGAAACAATTTAGTGCTAGGAAAGGGAAAATAGATTTTCTTCAATGGAGATTCATCGAGTATATCAACTACAGTCCAGGCAGGCCCATGCTCAGGAATAGCTAGTTAACACAAAAGGAACACCATAGAAATAATATAAAGCTGGGTAGGTAGGCAGGTGGGGAGTGTCTGAGAGGAATTATGAGTGGAGGGGAAATACGATAAAAATATATTGTATGAAAATTTGAAATGAAAATTAGAGGGAGGGAAGAAATAGATTGGGAGAACTGGGGCAAGAGCACAGAGATGTACCGGAAATACAGCATAGTCATTTTGAATACCCTAAGGAAAGATGATCAATGCATTTAGAAATATCTCTCCTCCATTAATTCCTGTGTTGTCCACAGTAGACAACCTGTTGGTGTTTCAAGAATGAATAAATAGATAAAACTATTCTGTTGCACACTGCAGTGTTCTACCCTTTAAGAAGTAGACAATCCTGCCATCTTGAACATGGGTGAATTTGGAAGACAGTGAGTGTTATATTAAGGATAATGGCCACATGTTAAGGATAATTGCCACTTGATCATACTTCTGTGTACTCATAGAAGCTGAGTAGCATTTTGGTTACCAGAGGCCTTGAGGTTAGGACGGTCATTGGCATGGATGGAAGGGGTGTTGGTCAAAGAGCACAGTAGTTTAGTTACTCTGGTTTCTCTTCAGACTGTATAAATCTTTCACTTTTTAGTAAGTTAATTTTAAATGTCAGCATGTACTACTAATTTTATATTTATTTCTACTCTTCTCATCTCTTGTTAAAATGCACATAAATCCTGTTTTTATAGTTTGTGCTTGTGCATCTTCTAAGTACATCTTCCTGAACTTCCAATTGTTGTTCCAACTTCTTTCTTGCCTAATGTTTCTTTGTTCCAGAAAGCTGGGTATCACTTAGGAATCTTCATTCTTCATTGACCAACATAACCATTAACAAGTCCCAATCATCATATTTCTACTGATGTCCATTTTCATTCCATTCCCTACATCAAGCACTGTCTTTTCTCACATTTTTTCACATATCAATTTGAAAATATCTCTTGATTCACAGCTATATTAAAGGTACTCCTAGGTTATGGGGATAAAACAGTGAACAAGCTAGATTAAACTTTCAGACATTGTGGAGTTGACCATTTCAGGGAGGAAGAATTGCAAGTAATTATAATATATAATTAAAGAATAGCATATTAAATACTAAGTGATATGGAAAAGGAAAGTGAGATGATCAAAATTGACCCCTGGGAAGGGGAATGCAAAATAAAGTCCCATATAAAGAAAGAATGTGCTTAAGTGGGTTAGAGAGAAGTCAGTGAATGACTTTCAGACTAGGTGTTTATTTCCTGGAAATTTGTGTTCAAAGCAGAGAGAAAAATAGGGGAGAGCATAAGATGGACACAGAACCCTTGGCTCCAGAGAGGACCATTAAAGATGGTGGCAATGCTAGAATGCTGGCTTTTTATTATGCATCACAAAGCCATCCATCACAGAGCAGGAGAATCTTAATTGTGTTTGTCGTAAAATCATATTGTCTTACAAAGGGTAAGTGAAGAAAATGGGCAACATACTATGCTATCAGGAATGGAAATTGAGAAGCATTGAAGTTTCTCAATCAGATAAACATCAGACAGCAGTAGGAGCTAACAGTTCCACTTTTGAAAGCATACCAGAAATAAATGTATTAGTATCTCAAAATAATACACACA
>LOEQ01006344.1:13041-23665 GCA_001685075.1 Bramus lutescens | reverse complement strand
CTGGCTTTGTGGGTGCCTAGTCTGTTTGGATGCTCACCTTCTGAGACCTGGATGTAGGCAGGAGGACCTTGGACTTCCCACAGGGCAGGGAACCCTGATTGCTCTTTGGACTGGAGAGGGAGGGGGAGAGGAAGGGTGAGTGGGGGAGGGGGAGGGAAATGGGAGCAGGGTAAGAGGTGGAAATTTTTAATAAAAAAATTTAAAAAATTAAGCTCTCTCAGGTTTTATGTGGAGTTCATTACCACCTTGGAGTGCCACTCTGTAGTGAAAGTAGCCCAGGAGAATTGTCTGTATTCTGTCAATCATATTTTGAATAAATGCTGATTGGCCAGGCAGGGAGTATAGGCGGGTCAACCAGACAGGAAGTAGAGGCAGGGCAATGAGAATAGAAGAATTCTAGGAAGAAAGAAGCCCATTCTTCCCACTCCTGCCCAGACTCTGAAGAAGCAACAGGTGATCTGCCCCACTGAGAAAGGTACTGAACCACATGGCTAACATAGTTAAGAATAATGGGTTAATATAAGCTTAAGAGCTAATAAGAAGACTGAGCTAATGGGCCAATCAGCTTTATAACTTAAAAAAAATAGACGCAATAAAGAATATACTAACTGAAGGAATTCTGGAAATGGAACCTATAGGTAAATGAACAGGAGCTACAGTTGCAAGCATCACAAACAGAATATAAAAGAAGGAAGAAAGAATCTCAGGCACTAAAGATACAATAGAAAAATTAGATACATTGGCCAAAGAAAATGTTAGATCCCCCCAAAAAAAAACTTCTGACAAGAAAAATCCAGGAAATCTGGGATACTAGGAAAATACCAAATCTAATAGTAATTAAAATAAATGAAGAATTCAAGCTCAAGGGTCCAAAAACTATTTTAACAAAATTATAGTAGAAAATTTTGCTATTCTGAAGAAGGTCGTGCCTTTCAAAGTAGAAAAAAAAACACAAATGCCAAAAAAAGACCAGAAAAGATAATTTCTTTTCATATAATCATCAAAACACTAGCATTAAATATACAGAACCAAGAATGAATATTAATGACTGCAGGAGAAAAGAGCCCAGTAACTTATAAAGGCAGATCTAGTAGAATTACCCTGATTTCTCTGCAGAGAATCTAAAAGCCAGAAGGATCTAGGCAGATGTCATGTAGACTCTAAGAGATGCCAACCCAGACTATTATTATATCCATCAAAACTTTCAATCACCGTAGGTGGAGAAAACAAGGCATGCCTCATTGATGGGGAAGTTCAGCCAATCACATTTGGCTAGGGCGTGGCCTCCTGGAGCCAGGGAAGATAAACTTGGAGATCCAGGTGTTCACTCTCTCTCCTTATTCTCCCTTTCGCGCGCTGGACCTTGGTCATGTGAGTTCACTGTTTTCCAATTATTAAACTAAATCTGTTATATTGAACTGCTGTGGTTAATCCTAATTTACCTGTAAACCACGCCCATCACATCATAAAGTCATATTTAAATCATATCTATTCACAAATGTAGTACTACAGAAGGCACTAAAAGGATAACTCTAACATAGGTGGTTAACTATTCCCACAAAAACAGAGAAAATAATTTCATACTAGCATAACCAAAAAAGGGAAACACACACACACATGCTACCGTGATCACAAATAACAACTACAAAATAAGAGAAATTAACAATTATTGGTAATTTACATCTTTCAATATTGATGGAATTAATTTCCCAATAAAAAGACACAGACTAATAGAATGAATGTGAAAACCAGATCCATCCTTCAGCTTCATACAAAACCACACCTCAACATCAAAGATAGTTATTACCTCAGTGTAAAGGGCTGTAAAAAGATTTTCCAAGCAAGACCTAAGAAACAAGCTATTGTAGGAATTCCAATGTTTAACAAAATCAATTCATTCGAAAATTAATCAAAATTGATGGAGAAAAACATATCGTGCTCATCAAAGAAAAAAGTGCCAAGATGATTTTTTAGGTCTTAATATCTATGCCCCAAACACAAGGCACTCACATTTGTAAAGGAAACACTATTAAAGCTTGAATCACACATTACCATTTACACATTGATGGTGGGAAATTTCCGTACCCCACTCTCACCATTAGACAGGCCATTCATACAAGAATTGATATACTTAGAACAGCAACAGCTTTGGACTTCAGTTAACATAACAAAAGAATGCTGACTGTATTTTCTCCTCATCCAGACTGCTAGGAGAATGATCTCAGATAAAACATTGCATAGTAAAGCTCAAGACAAATAGAGCTAGATACTTAGAAGCTGATCATAACTTTTAAAAAGTCAAATGACCAGAAAATAGAACAGCAATCTCATTGCACAATTATTTCTCTGAGACCACAGTCACCCTGATAATCAAACCATACAAAGAGCCAACAAAGAAAGAGAATTACAGACCAATTTTGCTCATGAATATTGATGTAAAAATAATCAATAAAATAGTTGCAAACCAATCCAAGAAGACATTGAAAGATCAACTACCATGATGAAATAGGTAGACTTCATCTCAGAGATGCAGGTTTGGTTCAACACATGAAAATTTGTCAATGCAATCCACCATATAAGTAAACTGAAAGAAATAAAAACACATGATCATCCCATTAGATGCTAAAAATGCTTCTGACAAAATCCATCACCCCTTCATGTTAAAGTATTGGTGAAATCAGGCATATAAGGGACATAAATGAATGTAATAAAGGTAATTTTACAGTAAGCATACAGCTATCACCAAATTAAATGGAGACAAAGTCAAAACAATTCCATGAAAATATAAGGAGCAAGACAAGTATACCATTTGCTTCATAGCTATTCAATATATTACTTGAAGTTCTAGCTGGAGGGATAAGACAACTGAAGAAAATCAAAAAGGATAAAAATTGGGAAGGAAGGAGTCAAAGTATTGTTCTTTTCAGATCATATGATATTGTGTATAAGTGACTTCAAAAGTTCTACCAGGGAACTGTTAAAGCTGAAAAACATCTCTAGCAAAGTGGCTAAATACAAGACTAACTCAAAACCAAACAAAAAAATAGGTAGCCCTTCAATACAAAAACACCAAGTAGAGTGAATAAAAAATCAGGGAAGCAACATCTCTCCCAATGTTCAGAAATAATATAAACTATATTATTTAATAATATAATCAAGCAAATGAAAGACCCATATGGCAAAAACTATTCTGTGAAAAAGAAATTAAAAAGATATCAGAAATTGGAAGCATCTCCCATGCTCATGGATCAGTAGGATTAACATAGAAAAAATTACCATCTTACCAAAAGCAATATACAGATTCAAGACAACACAATCTTGACAGACTTTGAAAGGACAATACTCAATTTCACATGGAAAAACAAAATAACCCAGGAGAGCTAAAGTAATTCTAAACAATAAAAAAGACAGATAACATCATCCTTGATTTCATGCTATATAGTGCAGAGATATAGTAAATAAAAAAAAATATGGTATTAACATAAAAAGGTAGATCAATGGAAAAAAACAAATTGAATAAACAGGTGAAATCTACATACTTATGGATACCTGAGTTCTGATTTTTTAAAAAGAAAAATGAGAAATACACAGTGGGAAGAAAAACATCTTCAAAAAGCAGTGGTAGTCTACCTTGATATCTGCCTCTATGAGAATGCAAATTGTTCTTTGTCTAGCACCCTGCACAAAGTGCAAGTCCTATCTACTCAAAAACTTCAACATAAAACCAGATACACTGAATGTGACAGAATAAAAAGTGGGGAATAAACTTGAATGCATTGGCACAGGATACAACTTCTTTAACAGAACACCAATCACACAGGCGCTAGGAACAATAATCAATATATGGATCCACATGAAACTGAAAAGGTTTTGTAGGGCAAAGGACAACATCAATAGGACAAAATAGCTCCCTACACATCAGGAAAAGATTTTCACCAATTTCACATCTGACAGAGGGCTAATTTCCAAAATATACAAAGAAATCAAGTAAGTAGATATCAACAAACCAAATACTCCAATGAAAAATGTGGTGCTGATTTAAACAGAGAAATCTCGAATGATTGAGAAACACTTAAAGAAATGTTCAACATCCTTAGTCATCAAGTAAATGCAATACAAAACTACTCTGAGATTCCATTTTATACCCATCATAATTACTAATGTTAATAACACAAGTGACAGCTCATGCTGAAGAGGATGTGGAGCAATGGGAAGACTCCTCTATTGATTCTGAGAGTGAAAACTCGTACAACCAGTATGGAAATCAATATTGTGTTTCCTCAGAAAATTGGGGATCAATCTACTTCAAGACCCAGTTATACTAGCCTTGGAAACATACCTCCATCCTACCACATTGACCCTTGCTCAACTATGTTCATAACCACTTCATTCATGATAGCAATTTTGTGGAAACAACCTAGATATCACTCAATAGAAGAATGGGTGAAGAAAATGTGGCATATATACACAATGAATTATTACTCAGCTGTTAAAATAAGTGACGTCAAGAAATTTGCAGGCAAAAGGGTGGAACTTGAAAAAATCATTCTGAATCATAAAGCCCAGACCTAGAAAGAAAAACGTGATATGTACTTACTTATAAGTGAGTTCAGTTGATATCTCTGAAAGGCTTGTGTCTTTTCTGTTTTTTGTTTTTGTTTGTTTGCTTTGAACTGAAATAGAGCAGGACTGGATTTAGGGGAGAGGGAAGGCTGGCAAGTGTTTTGGTAAAGATGTAAAATGAGTGAAAATTTTATTTTTAAAATTATGTTTCTCTATTCATCCCATGTGTTTTAGTCCTTGCATTGACTTTTGGGCAATAGTAATTAAACCATTAATCCACTTCGTTGTATACTAATATCATGAGGGAGATACTAGTCATCAATAAATCTAGGAAGAAATTCTAGATGCGTCTAAACTCAGTCTTCTGTTTCTGTGTTTTTTGATTTTGAAAAAATCATAGCATTGCCTCAGGATACACCTGGAGCATTTGAAATTCTAGATGTATGTTCCAGCTCCTTCCTTGCTTGCAGGGAAGATTGCAGGCAGAGCTCGTCTTGCACACTTCTGTCCCACATGAAGGAGAGGGAGAAAGGGCTATATTGCTTAGATAAGACTGTTTACTCTTAGCTATAGAGAATTACTGCAACAAATTGCAGATTTAATTCATTTTCTTTATTTTTTTTTTGAGTTTGGAGACCCAGGAAGCATGGCTCCCTCAACTCGCAGCAAAGAGTAACTTATGAGGTCTGATTATAGCACAATCAAGTGTCCTCATGAAAATTCCTCTGGAGACCCTGATACCAGGCAAGAACCTATGGACGGTTTGCTGCAAAATTCTGAGCATGACCCTGAGAATATATGTACTAAGTACTTTCCCTGTTTTTCCTATTCTAACCATACTGCTGGCCTTTATGGGTCACAGTAGGTCATAAAGTTTAATATTACATATTGCGTAATGATTCTGGAAAGAATAATTTTAACCATAAAAGCTTTAAAGAAATGCTATTAAAATAGATGGTGTCAGGAATTAATGGGAACATTCAAGAAACAGGAAATAAAGCAGAATCTCAGAAACACATTGTACCCTTATATCTAATAGGTATGCCAATATCCCAAGAAGTTAAGGGAGATAGACACAAGAACAAGGGACTAGCAATGCCAACTATTAAGAGTACCTTTCCAAGTTATGTTGTCTACAGGATACATGGAAAAACCTGGTATGCCCCAAGATGGGACAGAGCATTATAAAACACAGAATGGATTGGAACAATTATGACTGGTTAGTTGATCATGAGAACCCAGACTTTACCAGATGGGAAAAATGTAAATATTAACCATTATAGACAAATCTGTAACTCACACTGCATGATGCTATAACCAAATGCACTGCCAACTGGGCACATTGTTCTACCTGTAGGCATGCCTAATTAGAAAAATTCCTTTGTAGCTTGCAAAACTGCTTATTCTTTAGATGACAAAGATATAAGTTAAAAGGGTATTGACTACCTATGCGGGGAGTTAGAAAGCAGAAGGGGAAGAGACAGGGAAAAGTAGGGAATTATTGTAACCAATTATTTAGAAACTTAAGAAATGAAAACTGTAAAACTATTCAAACAAGCCATTGAAACTGCATAAATAAAGGCACTTCAGGATATTCAGGGCTGCTTGCTGGAACAATGGCTGATGGTCACAGTTTTTGTTTGGTGTCGACTTTATACCTCCATCCTAGGTCAACAAGCTCATCTGAAGCAAGGTCTTTAGCAATGAATCACTTCCTTAGTGAACACCATAAATGTTAGCATGTTCAATACATGCAGAAAGTACTTAGCAGAAAAATCTGAAAGTTGATATTTGTTGCTGATCAAACAAAGGAGAGAAATTAGGAAAAACTGCTATTAGCAGAAGCAGAAAGGCTATACTCTCCTAACAAGAGGAAATTCTGACCTTAAGTGATTGCTGAAGAAACTCATTAAAAAAAAAGGCCAGAGTGGAAATACTTTCCTTTCATCCAAGAAGAAATGATTTTGCCTACTAATGAGAAATGGCAGCAATGAGATTCTGAAACATTTTTATGGTAGAAGGCATTGGGAGTGATTTCCTACAGTTCCTACTAAAAACTCCAGTTTCTTCTCATAAACATAGGGCTGTGATTATCACTCTACAGGTTGTAGAAGGAGAAACATGGTTCCCCTCTCCTATTCAAACAAGATTCTTCTCAATTTCTTCTCAAGGTACAGTCTTTGCAATTATCTCTGAAGAAAGAGCAGAGAGTTTCTACTTTTCCATTCCATGTGCACAATGGTCCACAGACAACCTTCTAATAAAATATTATGAACCAGTAGAAAGAGCACAGAGAGACCTCTCCTTTACCCATATCCGTCCTTCTTGCCCAAACTACTAACCACTTGCTAGGAGGATACTACAGAGATGTGATTATTTGAGAAACTGACTGGTAGATATTTGATTACTATATTTCTCAATTAGAACAAAAGAATTGTCCATTATTTATTAGGCATATATTGAGATACCTGACTGTTAGATGTCATCAAAAGAAGATATAACCAATTTATTTCTTTATAGAACAGAAACTGACCTGATCTTCTAGGAAAGAGAAACAACAGCAGGACAGGAACTTTTGATTCATTTCCCTGTTGTTCTTTCTATTGATGAAACCCTCAAAAACCTGAACTACTCTTGGTGAATCAAGCCAAGCATTGAAGAAAGGTTGGTGAAAGATGTATTCAAGCTTCTCATCTATGTCCTTATAGTAGGGTTAGTACATGAGTGCATGCACACTTTCCCAATGCATTCTGATATAGCATATTTTTATACCTGTGAAAGGTGTGGAAGTCTTCAACTGGATTATTGTTTGTAGAAGAATGATCTGTGTTAAATTTTTAACTCAGAAATAGACTCAAGTGCTTCCTAATCTAATTTCATGCAACTATAGCCACGGCTCACCTCTAAGCAAATACATCAAGATTACATAAGATAATGAACAAAAAGCATCTTTAATACATGCTTCTGGAACAATTTGTATACCTTTATGCAAAGTAGTTGCACATTTATATCATATAAGAAACATAAATAAACACATGAAATATATTTCAAGAATCTGAATAAGATAATTAAAAGAGTAAACTTTTTTTGGAAGAAAACGTCAAGGTAAATGTTCAGTATTTGGGATTCTATAGTAGAATTCTTACATTATTCATCAACAGTACAAGCAGTGTAAAATAAGGAGAGTAAACCAAAATGAGGAAAGTATGTGAATGCCATAAGAGTTTCTTGTAACCAAATCAAACAATATAATGTATATGTCAAAAATGTTTGAAGGGGCTAAAAAAAAGTTGTTCCTAAATCCTGTAGATTATTACACAAAACCCTTCAATGCCACTGATGGAACATCTCAAGACTATTAAACTTGTGGTCAGGCAGGCCCCTGAAGACCCGTCAAACAATACCAGTTCTTGCCACTCCTCTAGGTTACCCAGGAAAACATGAGGGTAAAATTCGACCTCCTAAGTCACCACAAACCTTGGTTGCAATATAAGAGGGCTCAAACTGGAACTAATACAGAAACATCCTTCCTCTTATGTAGCTTTTATAATCCTGGAAGGTGCTACACAGATTGCTGGAGAGAAGAGGCACCGATGATCTTACCAGGTTGTTAACCCTATGAACTAAAACCCTAATTTGCTATGGAATATGTACCCACTTGTTCCACTCTTGTTATAGGTATAGCCAACTGCCCTCTGATTTAATTTGAATCTCAGTGAACAGGAGAGATGACAAATTTGTTACTGTATATCTAAAGAGAAAAAGTGAAAACCTAATAGAGGAGATCAAAGGCACTATGGAATAATCTATTACTATTATTTAACTCAATTGGCTTATTTATGCAAAACTAAATTCTAATATATATATTTATACTTACAGACAAAACTACTATTTAATTAGGAATGCTTATCTTTTTAGTGAATGCAGAGACTCAGTGTTGATATGCTTTTCCATAAACAAACTATTTATATGACTATCTCAGTCTCAAGGAAATTGCCAGTAAAGAGCCAGATAAGAATGTGAAAGCCAGAATACAGGAATATGGGCTGAAAAATGCCTTCTAATTGACAAGTAACAGTAAGAGAGAGGCATAAAGATTGTAGTAAGGAGAATGGTAGGTTGTGTCCCACCTCTCTGCTATCTTAACCGGAAATAATTACAAAGAAATTGTATTAATTTAAACACTGCCTGGCCCATTATATCTAGCCTTTTCTTGGCCAACTCTCACATCTTGCTTTAATCCATATCTAATAATCTGTGGGTTAACACGAGGTCATGGTTTACTGGGAAAGATTCAGCATATCTGACTCTAGCAATTCCATGGCGGCTCTCCCTGACTCTGCCTTCTTTCTCCCAGCATTTAGTTCTGTCTACTCTGCCCACCTAATGGCTGCCCTATCAAAAGGCCAAGGCAGGCTCTTTAACCAATGAAAGTAACAAATAGAAGACCCTCCTACACCATAAGGAATAATTAAAACGTATTATGTATATTTATGAAATTGTCAAATCAGTAACATAATTAAAATATATGCATTTGTGAATCTGAAATTATCGTCAAAAAGTTAAATTTTTAAAATAAATAATTTAAAAAATATAAAAAGAATTCTTCTATTTCAAAGACAAAAAGGTAAATTATCCAACCAATAAGTAGAAGGACTCCAGTACTAATTTTTTTAATAAATAATACTCAACAAGCTCATTGAAAAATGTTCAGTCATCAATAACTAAAGATAAAACTGTATTAGCATTTCTGTTAAAGAGATGGCTAGAACAAAATAAATGAAAATAAATGTGTTGACAAGGTTACAAACTTATAAATACCTCATATGTTGATGGTAAAACCTAATACTTTGATTCTTCAAAAAGCTAACCATAAAATTAAAATCACCCAGTAATTACCATCCTATTCCATAGTAATATAACAAAATGAGTACATCTTCAAATCTGCAGTATTCTTAATAACCCAAAGATAGAAACAAATTTATTCCTTTCAATGCATGTATAAATAAACAAGTTGGATGCATTGGGGCTGAGAAGATGGCACACTAATTAAGGCACTTGGCTAAGCAAGCATGAGAACCTGAGTTAAAATCCTCAAAACACATAAAACAAAACTCAGGAGCAGTCATATAAGCCCTGAATTATCCAAGGGCTAGAGCAGACATGAGGGTCTTTCTGGTACCCAAACTAACACTATATTCAGTGAGAGTCTTCTCTAAGACAGAAAGTGACACAGAAAGGCATCTAACATTCACCTCAGCTCTCCACATGCAAGCATGGGTTCACAAATCTACATAAATTCATACATGTGCAACAACCACAGAAAGAGAATAAAACCATGGTGATATAAACACAAATGTACAAGTATTATTGAGAAATGGTGATATAAACACAATGTACAGTTATTTTTTAGAAATTAAAAAGTGTCCAATAATCATACGTAATAAAATATGATTGACATGCAAAAATAATTAAGAAGAAATCAAAGAGTGACAATATAAGTCTAATCAAATTATATGTAAAAGATATCCACAATAAATGCAACGTTGAGAAGATGAGTACATTGATGGTATCAAGATTTCCAACCACAGAGGTGGCCCTCGCCAAGGTAAGCACACCAAAAAGTTGTCCAATGCCAACGAAAAATATATGTACCAGTAACATTATATGGACTCATGAGGTCCTATTTATGTATGTATGTGTATATATAACTATAAATATCTTTCTCTCTATATATGTATTCAATAACAATTGATGAAAAAGATCATGAATTTGAAAGAGAATATAGGGAAATATATGGGAGAGTTTGGAGGATGAAAGAGAAGGGAGAAATATACTTTAATGAAAATATCAAATATAAGTTTAAAACAAAGAATAAAAACCATATAAAAAAGAGTTTGTGTAAGTGACTTATGGCCAAGGAAATAATTTGGGGATAATTCTAAAAACATAAAATTTTGGAAAATAGGTAGATGTGGTAGCAGTTCTATGTGCCCTGAAATTCTTCAATTCTCTATCTATCTATCTATCTATCTATCTATCTATCTATCTATCTATCTAT
>LOEQ01006343.1:196574-216520 GCA_001685075.1 Bramus lutescens | reverse complement strand
TCTCCTACTATTAGTGTGTGTGGTTTGATGTCTGCCTTGAGTTCTAGTAACCTCACTATTTTAGATGTCTCTACCTAGTGGTTTGATTGATTGAGCTTAGCTTGTTTTCTTTGGCTGTTACGTTCTACAAAGAACTCTCATGCTACATACCCTCTTAGTTCTTAAAATTTTATCATTTTATGAATCAAAGATTTTATTTTTCAAAACTTTTAAAAATAGATTGAAGCATTGCATCAGAGGGTGAATGAGAAATATAAGAAGACAGGAGTCGTACATGCCATAGGTTGGGTTTAAGAGACACAGAGTTCATTTCTAAACATTTTTTGTTGTTCGCCTCCCACACAGAGCAGCAGGGATTATGATATTTTGTTTTCAAGTATTTGCTGAATGTTTTCACCCTTGCTAATGCGTAACAAATGTCTAAAAATATTTATTCAATGAAAAAACAGTTTCAAGTATTTGAATATTGTTATCTTTAAACTGTTAGTATTCCTTGTCTTTTGCTTGCTGAGTTTATATTTCTATTTTAATTGCATATTTACCTTTATGCTGTTTCACACTATTGTATGAGTATTAATTAAATCCTATAAAATATTTGTAAAGAGTTTGAAATAATTGTTTCTCAAAGAAGAAAAAAATCATAGTATTATATATACCTATCTGAAAAATGTTGCAAAGATAACCCCTATTCAGAAAAATTAATATGCACTGATGCAGAATGATAACAAGTGGCTGAAAAATAAATGATTAGATTGAGCCAGGAACAAAGTGCCAAGTCAACCATCTGCTATTATTGAGTGGGCTCTGATCAATGGGATGAAAACAAAAAAGCAAGTGTTGAAGCGTTATGATTTTGAGTTAACTCCTAGCTAATTTTATATTTCAATTGGGGAATGAACAAAGTCTTAAATGAAGGAAATGCTTTTAATAAAATGTTTAAGGCAGGGCTATCTGGGGCCTTCTGTTTAGTTCAGAATGGGATCCCACTCATAACTTCATTAGGGGGTTGGTATATTCTTACTAATGACATGGTGATGGTGTGAAAGAAGCAGAGGGTGGAGAAATGCGATACTGACACATCAAATAAACAGCTTATATAAATACTGTCAAAAGACACAGAACTATCCATTGTGCTCACCTCAGGTATCACTGCGATGTGCTGAGCAGCAGCACTCAGGCCTGCACAGGGGGCCTGCTGTCAAGCCTGGTGATACTTACCTTGCAGAGACTGCGGAGCACCCATAGAATTGATCATCAAGGAAAAATTAGCATGAGGAGCAAAGGAAAGAGCCATAATATTTAGAAACAGATTAAGTTTTAGGCAAAGGGGAATTTTGGTTGTAAATTAATCTTCAGCAAAGTTCATGTTAGGAAAATTATCCTGTCATCGTTAGATCACTAGCAACACTCTTTCTGCAGTAATTTTCCATGTTTCAGAAACATGACAAGTAGATTTAAAAAGCAGTTGCTTTATCATCTAAGAAAACATAATTGGAACTTTAAATCATCTAGGGTGCTACTTGGGAATGCTAGTGACACCTGACCATCATCCAGCCCTGCTCATTTGGTAGATGTGACTTGTTTTCTGATCATTGACTCTAATAGAGCCAAAAATTAAAATACCAGGAAGAATGGGAATTACATTAAAGACACTGAGTCTTTAAAGAGTCACTTTCACAATTAAATTGAGCGATTTCAATACACACTTAAAAAACATATAAATAGTATATAATGCAAAAATTATGCACAGAGAAAATAATAAAAGAAGTGACTGGAGACATTAAACATTAAACAAACCTGCAGAAATCCCAGGGTGACAACAAACTCCAGATGGCAGAGACATCCCCACGGGGGTGGAAGAACCCTGAAAGAGCAAGTCAATGTTATCCAACAGAGTCTCATCTCAGAAAGCCTGGAAATAAGGGCAGAAATGTTCTTGAAACCCACGATGTAAGATAATGGTGCTTCTGCACTCATTGTGATGACTTGGGTAAATTCATGATTTTCTCACTACAGGGATTTCATGCCCTAGGCCAGACTCATTCTTTTTAAGTTTTTTTTTTCCCTCTGCATTTGATAACACTTGTTTTGCATGGAATATCTAACAAATTTAGAAATCAACTCTTGCATTGCATGATAATGAACTAATAAAATGGGTATCTAATTAAGGGATGAGGCCTTAGTTTGCTTCATTGTCTTTGTGATAACCACTATGACCAGAAGCAATTTAAAGAGGAAAGGGTTTATTTTACATGCAGGTTTCAGTCCATCCGGGAGGGAAGTCAAGGCAGGAAGCCAAGCAGGAACCTGGCAGGTAGGAACTAGGCAGAGATCATGAAGGAACGCTGTTGTTTATACTAGCTTGCTTCTCTCACATACTCATCTTATACAACCCAGGGATTGCACCACACAAATTAATCAACAAAACAAACAAATAAAAATGCCCCACAGACAAATCTAATTCCTCAGCTAAGATTCTTTCTTCTCAGGTATGTCTAGGTTTGTGTCAAGTGGACAAAATCATTCCAGTTTGCCACACTATAATTTAATAAATGCATGGATACTGTTTAATGGTTTTTAAACAAGTAAGCTAATTTACACATCCATCACATCACAGAATCATTGTGTGTGTGCACTTCCTCTGCAAATAGGAAATGTATAGGAGTCCTAACTGCAGTCAGCTTGCACATGCTAGACCCTCAGAATATAGCAATACCCTAACTGCAAATTTGAACCTGATAAGCATTTCTCCATTTAACTCCCAATCCCTACCTTAGGTAACTGCCCTTCAATCTCCCTGTTCAATTTTCTCCTATGGGTTCAGTTGTTTTAGATTCCATGCACAGCTGAGATCACACAGTACTTTTGTCTGTGCTTGGTTTATTTTGCCTCACAGCATATTTTTCAAGTCCTGTTGTCTTGTTCTATAGAATTTCTTTTTCAAGGCTGGATAATTTTTTTACTGTACACCTTCCCCACATCCTGAGCTCACTTGTCCATTAGCAGATACTAGCCTTGCCTCCTTAGCTCAGTACAGAGAGTAACACTGTAAAGAACAAGAGCACAGACATATGACATCAGTCCTCATTTCATTTCCACATTCAGAACTGAAATTGTTAAATCATGTTGTTCCAACGTCAGTTTTCAATGAATTTTCAAGTCATTTTCCATAATAACTATGCCAAATTACATTCCCATGAACTACAAGCTCCTGTTCCATATTCCCATGCCACTTTGCACATTTCTTAGCTCGTATTTTTATAATAGACATACTAACAAAGTGTTAGAGAATCTCTTGCTATGATTTTGATTTGCATTTTCTGATAGTAACAATGAACACTCTTTAATGTATCTGTTGTTCGTTTGCATATGAATACATCTACTTATATATTGTGGTGTTCTTTTAAATTAGGGACTTAGAGATTTGCAGACATTTTTGGTTTGGAACAGGAGAGATGCTTTCTTGCTGGGTCTCCAATCAAAAGAGAAGGTCAGCTGATAGTATCTCTCAGCTTCTGTGACTAGCAGGCTTTAACTCCAATGTTTGGCTCCCGACTCTTTATTGATAAATAGAACAATTTAGATAAGAAGAGCAGGGTATCATATTTTTCTATCACAATTCAGAGAAGAGACAAACTTTTACCAACTGTATATGCTTGACATCTTTGTGAAGAATTGTCTGAACTTCTATACATGGAAGTACTCTGGAATATCTGTTCCATTCCATTGCTCTAGGTATCTGTTTTTCTTCCAGAGATAAACCCTAGTCATGATTATAGTGTTGTTCTATGACTCACTGTCAGGAAGTGTGTTGCCTTCTGCTTTTATCTTCTTACTCAGGATCACTCATTCTAGTTGAGGGATTATTTAATTCCATATCTCTTCAAAATCTTCTTTACATACTCTGTGAAATAGAACAATCTTAAGAGTTTAATAGAGATTGCTTTGAATCTCTATTAAATTGCTTTAAGTAGTATTGACATTGTCATAGTTTTTGCTAACTGAAAACAATCTGAGATATACCAATGAAGAGAGAATCTCAATTACGGAATTGTCTGCATCCTATTGACCTGTGTACAAAACTGATGTGGGATTTCCCTCTGTATGCTGTGATTACCATTAATGAATAAAGAAACTGCTTTGGGCCTACAGCAGGGCAGAACTTAGGTAGGCAGGCAAAACTAAAATGAATACTGAGAGAAAGAAGGGTGGAGTCAGTGAGAAGCCATGTACCCCGGCTGGAGCCAGATGGAACTTTAGCTGGTAAGCCACAGCCTTGTAGCGATACACAGACTAATAGAAATGGGTTAAATTAATATGTAAGAGTTAGTCAATAAGAAGCTAGAGGTAATGGGCCAAGCAGTGATTTAATTAATACAGCTTCTATGTGATTATTTTGGTTCTGGGCAGCTGGAACAAACAAGTGGCCACCTTCAACAAATTGGCACCCACATGGCCAACTAAAATCCACTTAAAACCTGAAAAAACTTAAAAAAAATCTTAGACACAAAAGAACAGAGTTAAGGCATGGTTCAGTAGCAACATTTTCTTGGGTGGGCTCTGTTTACTAGAAGCAAACTTAGGCATGACTCCTTTAAGAGAGGTTTTCATGATTCAGCAGCAGCAGGAAAAAAAAGATGCACCATTTTAAAATGCCAGCTTTCTGGGCGATGCTCTTTCAGGACGCTGAGCATTTAAATAGGGTTTGTAAGCAGCATGTGGCTTGACATAGACCCACTGCATACTTAGAACTGGGGCAATGTGCATGGCTTGCAGAGGCAGTGAACAGATTTCCACCATGTTGGACTGTGTGGTGCAAGAAGAAAGTATTGTATATACCCTATTAACACCACACCTTAGATTCTTAAGAAGCACTCCTGGACATAAAATAATTACAGATACAATAAAGACAAATCCAGATGAAAAAGACCTCTAAATAAGACACAGTATGTTTTTTTAAAAAAGTATACAGACTTGGGATAAAGAAGAAAAAGAGTATAGAGAGTTATAAAAAGAAGTAAATGGTTTAAAAATAAAGTCTTTAAAGAGAAAGAGTAGAGACAGTCATAGATTGAAAGGAGAAAAAGAAAAGTAAGCCATGTAAAGATGGAATATGCAAAGAGAGTCTGAATCCAGACTCTCTTTTTGGGGGTGTTTTGTATATTATTGTGTTTTCTTTAAATGTTTTGACTGTGAAGGAGCTAAGTACAGAGAGACATTTTATTGTATAGGCTGCTAAGCTAAACCAAAATATATGTTTTAAAGTTATCTTGAATTCAAAATATGAGTCTAAGGATATGTTGCTTTGGAAAAGAGGTTCTTCTTTTGTTTCCACAGAGGATGAGGACCTGTGGATTGCTTCCAGACTAATATGATTTGGTGGACCAAGACCTTCTGAAAGGTCATCTTGAACACCCCTCAAAAAATTACTTTACTCAATTAACAGCAGTAATAAGTTTAGAGAAGAACTACACCCATATTCCCAAATATTGTTTCTAAATGTATCTTTACATTTAAAGGAGAATATGCTATGGAGATTCGCATTGGTATGGATCTTGTTTATTGATAGAAGTTTAAGGTCAATTTTGTTATATGTATATTTCTGCTTTTGATTAAGGTATTGTGTTTGTGCAGCTCATTTAAAAATGTAATGTATAATTAAGAAATATAGGTTAATAAATAATCAACTATAACAGTCAAGTGTGAAGTCATGTTAAGCTTTCTAGATATATAGAGATATGTTTCAGTTAGATAGGCATTTTTCCAACCTTTCAAAGACTAGAAAATATAACATTTAAAAAAATTAAAGAACTTAGGGCTTTTCATGACAATGAGACACATTTGCTTCTGGCAGCTCCAAGCTAATTCAAGAGGAATATGGGCATCAAAGAGGCTCTTCATGGAGTTTGCTAGCCATTTGGGAAAGAAATTGATCTTGCCTGGACTACTTGATGAACTCGACAAGCAGGCTCTTGCCTTAAGGTTAGATCATCCTTTGGGGTTCCTGCTTCATAAAAGAGTCTGCTAGACATTCTGCATGATGCAGAAGAAAATGACTGACAAACTGCCAACATAGGCAGACCTGTCTTTGGAATTTCCTACTTCATGGAACAGTCTGCCAGAAGCATATCATATTACCTAAGTAAGTAATATGTTTATTGTATGCAACTTCCAAAACTCTAGAATTGATAGAGACATCTCATTGCCTGGACAGTCACCCAAAGTTCTTCTGTACTGTTAGGACATCTGTCTTTAGCCTATAGGCCCATAGTATCTAGCAGACTTTTCCATGAAGCAGGAAATTTCAAAGACAGTTCCTCCTATATTGGCAGTTTGTCAGTAACTTTCTTCTGTGTTCTTCAGAATGTCTAACAGACTTTTTTATGAAATAGAAACCCTGAAGGACCATTGCACCTACAGGCAAGTTCAGTGATCATTTCTCTGTGGGTCCTACATATCCAGTTCATCAAGCAGTCCAGGCAAGAACAGTTTCTTACCCAAATGGTTAACCAAAGCCACAAGGAGCAACATCAATTCCCATCTTTCTCTTGAAGAAGATTAGTGATGCCAGGAGCAGATGTGTCTCACTATAATGAAAAGTTCTAAATTCTTAAAATACTTTAAATGCCATATTCTGTAATCTTTGAAATATTTGAAGAATTTGTATCCGTCAGAAATACTTCTCTGTATATCTAGAAAATCTAACTAATATGACTACAAGCTTGACTATTATAAATGACTCTCTACCTATATTTCTTAATTATACATTACATTTTTAAATGATCTACACAATCAAAATACCTTAATCAAGAGAAGAAATATATATACATGATATAATGAAATTGATCTTAAATTTGTATCAATAAACAAAGATCCATACCCATGCAAAGTATCTAACTCTATAGCATATCCCCCTTTAAATATAAACAAACATTTATAAACAATATTTGGGAATCTGGGCATAGTTCTCTAGAATACTTCCTGCTGATTCAGGACACTGTTAATCAGATCTTTGATTGGGTATCCTGTGTGCTAAGTTCATCTCAGTCAGCAGTTGAGAGAAGTGATTTTTTTGGAGGTGTTCACAGCAACCTTTCAGGGGATCTTGATGCAGCAAACCATATTAGTCTGGAAGCAATTCACAGGTTCTCATCCTCTGTGGAAAGAAAAGAAGAACCTCGTTCCCAAAGCAACATATCATTAGACCCATTGAATTCAAGGTATCTTTAAATATATGTATGTTGGCTTGGCTTAGGAGTCCCACGTATCAAATGGCTTTCTGCAGTCAAAAAATTCAAAGAAAACACAATAATATACATAATCCAGACTCTCTGTATATATGCCATCTTTATGTGGCTTAGTATTTCTTTACACTTTTTAATCTATGACTGTCTGTACTCTGTTTCTTTAAATACTTTAATAACTGTCTATATCCTTTTTCTTCTCTTTCCCAAGACTATGTATATTTATCCAACACTGTGACCCACTTAGAGATTTTTCCATCTAAATTTGTCTTTATTGTATATTTATAACTATTTTCAGACCATGACTGCTTCTTAAAATGCCAAGCACTTCTTAAAGATCTAAACCACAGCATTACTAGGGTATATACAGAATTTTCTGCTTACCCTACCCAGCCCAGCATGGTGGAACTGTTTGCTGCCTCTGAGAACCATTCTCAAAACCCCATTTGTAGGCACACAGCCAGTCTATGTTGCCATTAAACAAGTTGTAACACTCTGTTCCCAAACCCCATTTAAGTGCTCCATACTCAGACCTCCAGAAAGAGTCAGAGTTCATGTGGGCAGCAAGGCCCAGAAAGCAATTTCAAAATGGCTCAGCTTTTTTTCTTCTACTACTGAAACAGGAAAACCTTTCTTAAAGGAGCCACAGTGTTAACTCTGTTTTCTTTTCCTAGAATTCCCTCCCAAACTCTCTCAGGTTTAAATGGATTTTAGTTGGTCACGTTGTAGTAAGAAGACATTATGTTGGTTCCCAACTGCTCAGTCCTGAAATAATCACACAAAATCTGTATTGATTAAACCACTGCTTGGCCCATTGGCTCTAGCTTCTTATTGGTTAACTCTTATATCTTAATTTAACCCATCTCCATTAATCTGTGTATCACCATGTGGCTGTGGCTTACTGACTAAAAGTTCAGTGCACCTGTCTCTGGTGGCTCCATGGCTTCTCCTGACTCTGTCCTTCTTTCTACAAGCATTAGCTTGTTCTACCCTATCAAGCCAAGCCAGTTTTATTTATTCATTAATAATAATTACAGTATGCAGAAGGGAATCCCACGTCATACAAGCACTGAAAGTGATTCATTCATTACTATACAATATTAGAGTACTCTGAAGCTGAATATATATTCATTCACCTTTACATCTTTATATTTTCATGTTAATACTTTGTACCCATTCATTATAACCAAATAAAAATTTGCAAATAGTAAGTCTAATGGTGATGAATTTCATGAGATTCATTTTAATTGATAGCTACATGTTGTTTTTATTCATCTAGACCAGGTTTACAATACACAGAGCAGTTGGCTGGCAGCTGATTTTCATTCAATGCTTCAAGAAATTTCTTCCTATTTTCCTTCTGACTTTGAGGCTTCTGCTGAAAGTTCTAAGTTTGGCTGTTAATTTATG
Organism: Bramus lutescens; assembly: GCA_001685075.1. Taxonomy (NCBI): domain Eukaryota; kingdom Metazoa; phylum Chordata; class Mammalia; order Rodentia; family Cricetidae; genus Bramus; species Bramus lutescens. Next base: position 207,866 of record LOEQ01006343.1, on the reverse strand, counting down.
GGGATGTTCTTTCTAAATGAGCATTGTTTTATCTGTTTACAAAGAAGTCTCTGTGTTTCACTGTTGACAATTCGACAGCAATATGGCCTCTAGTATGTTCCTGTGTTGGCGTCACTTGAAATCCTTGCAGTTTTGTTACCTAAGTCTTTGGAAACTTTTGCTTGTTCTCTTTTCAGATATCACTTAGCCACTTTGAATCTTGGTATATGGGTGGTGAACAAAATAGTATTCAATGTGTGATAGAAAGTATTACACTAGAAAAGTACACGTTTCAAATAATTATTAAAATTTCTTCTGCAGCACTTATTTACTATTGCACATTGGTATGTTTATTTGCCTAAAATTATTTGTCTGTTCCAGTCAGCAAAATGATACTGATAGTTAATGTGTGTTGGGTTGTACAAGGTGTATTGATGACATTAAATAGCTACAAATCACCAATGGATTTGGACTTTTGAATGTTTTAGAAGCTCAACAAAAATACTGTTATTTAAAATATTGGGCTGCCAAGATAGCTCATCAGGTGACCTACCTTGCTACCAAGAATGATGACCTAAATTTGATTCCTAAAATATACATGGTAGAGAGAGTTGAATTCTACAAGTTTTCAGATAAACAGTAAAACATCCTTATTAATCTCCAACCTACACACACCCACATCGACATGTGCACACAAACATACATACACACTCACATACATATAAAGTAAATAAATGAAGAAAAAGAACACATATTAAACGATATAGTCGAGTGGGTAAAGAGTTTCCAGGAAACATAGTTCATATCCCAATTACCCATATAACATCTAGAAAGATTAGCATAAATTTATGACTTTTGAGAAGAAAGGTAAAGACAAGAGATCCCTAAAACTCACTGACTAGCTAACCCAGCCAAAACAATGAGTTATGTGCTGCAAAAAAGGTCCTGTCTCAAAGAATAAGGTGGAGGGCTACTAAGGAAGACAAACACCATTGATCTTTGGACTCACATGTGTCCATGTATGTGTGCACTTACATGCACATATGTGTATATGTATACACATGCACAACACATATACATATACACAAAAAACCATAAATGTTTCCACAAGAACTCATGCTTCTGATTTTGCACTGGGACTTTGCCAAGTCAATGAATTTTTGTGTGTATGTGTGGTACACCTTATATTGTGGTGAGAGTGCTCTGCAATTTCTTTCTTTTCAAGGGAGGATAGAAAGGAACAGTCAGCATGAACCTATTGAGCACACAAAATTAACATGTATGTTTTATTTAATTCATAAGGAAATAACTTGTTGACTGTATAAATTAAATAAATTATGAGGTGCATTTGGGAATTTGATAAAGGAGGTATTGTTATTGCATTCTTCTTTCTCTCTCATTGATTATTTATCATCTAACCAAGGAGAAAGATAAAACAAAATGCTGCATCCAGCCTGTAGCAGAGAGCAGCTGGCTTTTTAACAAACATAAGTACCTGTAGAATGTTTGATGTCATGAGATTCAAAGACTTGATGGGGCTATTTATTCTTTATCCAAGCTGACAACCAAAAGCTAATATTTTCTCTGGGGAAAAATACATACTTAAGAAGCAAACCTAACATGCTTAATAGTATATTATATTTCAGTAAAATAAGAGTGCCTTCTAGTCTTCAAATCTTAACAACTGAAACAAATGAAAGATAATATGTCATAAAGTATATATTGTGGCATTTGTTACAGTGGTACAAGGTAAACTGCATGCTATCTAAAACAAAATCCAATTTCCTGCCTGACGCCTTCAATTCTGACTTTACAAATGTTCAATCCCTTGCTATTTCAACCTTACTTATTATTACTTTCTAGTATTACTGTAATACCTCCATGAAGCAAATAAAACAACCTTCCCATTCAATCTACAAATATGGTCATGTATATTTGTTTTTCTATCATTAGAGATCTCCATGGCAGTCTTGAGTTTATTGTTCGGTTGTATAACAACTGATCACATTTTCATCTGTGTGAAAAGAACCTATATTCACCATAACTATTCTATATCTTATAATTTATTTATCAAAATAAAATGTATTTAAACTATTTTTTCATGTTAATTAATTAATAATCTCCTCAAATAATTTAATACTATGTGATAGCAATTCTTTTCTTGAGCTGTTAGTTTTTTTAGTTTCTTTTTTTGTTTGTGTTTCTCTTTTGTTGGTGTGTCTTTTTGTGTTTTTTTTAGAAAATGTTTCCCTTTATAAACAAGAATATCTATTTATTTATTCATTTACTTACTTATTTTACATACTGCCCAGAGTTTTCCCTCCCTCCTTTATTCCCAGCCTCTCCCCTACTTCCCCAGTAAGCCCACCCTCATCCTCTTCTCCATTTCTATTCTAAATAGTCAGGCCTCCCATGAATATTAAAAAACACGGCATATCAAATTGCAGTATGACTAAGTACCTCCCTTGTATTAAGGCTCAGCAAAGCAGCCCAACATGAGGACTAGGGTCCCAAATGCCAGCAAAAGAGAAAATGGCAGACTCTGCTCACACTGTTGGGGTTCCACGAGAAGACCAAGCTATACAACAGTCACAAATATGCAAGAGGGTCTAGATCAGTTCCATGCAGGCATCCTGATTGTCGTTTAAATCTCTCTGAGCTCCTATGTGCCCAGGTTAGTTAATTCTGTGGGTTTTCTTGTGATGTCTTTAACCCCTCTGGCTTCTACAGTTCTACCTCCCTTTCTTCAGAAGGATTCCTCAAGCTTGACCTGATGTTTGGCCATGGGTCTCTGCATCTGTTTCCATCAGTTGCTGGATGAAGTTTCTCTGATGACAATTGGGCTAGGCACGAATATAAGAGTTCAGCAGTATATCATCAGTCATCATTACATTGACTTTTATTAAATATCATTCTGATTTGTTCCATCTTAGGTCTCTGGAACATCCAGATTCTGGGTTCTGGCACTGCAGGTAGTGTCAGAGGTGGGTTTACTCTCATGACATGGGTCTGGAATAGTCATTGGTTGGCCATTCCCACAATCTCTGTGCCACTCTTACTCCAACACATCCCATTGAGAAGACAGACTGTAAGTTAAGGTTATGACTGGATTAGTGTCTTAACCAATCTACTAAAAGTCTTACCTGATCCCAGGAGAGGGCCAGTTCAGGATACACAACTCCTATTGTTTGAATATTTAGCTGGGGTCACCCTTGTAGATTGCTGGGAGTTTCTCTTGCACCAGGTTTCTCTCTTACCTTGAATGATCCCTTGTTTTCAGTTATTTCTTCCATGACTTTCCTTCTTTATCCATCCCCAATCTTATCTCTCATGCTCTCATCCCCACCTGCCCCCATTCCACCCATGAAATCTCTTCTATTTCCTCTTCCCAGAGAGATCTTGGCTTTCCCGCTTGACCTAGCCTCTCTGGGTCTGTGGATTGTATTATGGTTATCTTTTACTTTACAACTAATATCCATTTATAAGTGGGTGCATACTACGCTTGTCTTTCTGGATCTTGACTCTCACTCAGAACGATTTTTTTTTCTAGTTCCACTCATTTGCCTGAAAAATTTCATAATGACCTTGTTTTTAATAGTTGAGAAATGCCCCTTTGTATAAAGGTACCACATTTTCTTTATTCTTTGTTTTAGGTACATCTAGGTTTCTTACAGGTTGTGGCTATTATGAGTAAGGCTGTTGTGAACATAGATGAGTAAGTATCTTTGTGTTATGATTGAACATCCTTTGCTTATATACCCAAGGATAGTATAGCCAAATCTTAGGGACTTGAACTTCTTGTGTACCTCAGGCTGGTCTCCAATTTCCATCCATAGTCCATGAGCCTCTCAAGAACTGGGATTACTAGTGTACTATCCTGCCCAGCTTGCTTTATATAGTTTAAGGTGACAATTAAAAGCAACAAAAACATTGTATAGCATAATAAAGCTAGCTTTGCCTATAAATGGACTTTTAAAGCATTATTCCAAAATTATTATACACCTTGGAAACTAAATATCAAAGTTTTAACAACATTATGGAGCTTTTTAGCTGGTATTGTTCCATGAAATCCATTTTTTGTCACTCTCTCCCAAATTCCAATAAGAAGACAACAGGTGAATAAGTCAGCATACAGAAGATGATAGTTGCCAGCACATAAAGTTGGGATGAAATGAAAGAATGTCAAATGTACCAATAACATGTAATAGAATAGAATTCCTGGATTGGCTTTTCCAAGAGGAAAATGCTAGACTTGACAAGCTGGATTAGATGAAAAACAGAATGTGGATATCAGAATTGAAGACAATGAGACTTTCTGGCAGAAGTATCATAAAAAATAGAACAGATAAATAACATTGAAATTCAAGCAAAGAAGTGTTTTCAATCTAAGTATATCCAGGGAGTGCTTGGAATGCATACACACAAAATGTCTATCAGAAATGTAACGGCAAATGAATGCACATGTAAATATTAGCTGAGAGTATGTGTTGTAACAGGTTCAACTTTAGATCCCCAACTTTTCACTGTAGTTCTTTTACTCTGAAGGTTTGCTTTCCAAAGAAACTAACCCACAAGGACTAGATGTGGGAGCTAGCCTCTAGATCTAGGGATGTGGCATTCAGTACATCAGGGTTAAGTTACCTCTGGATAGCTGAAAACTCTGGGAAGTTAGACACAAGGAAGACATTCCATTACCAGCATCCATTTCTTCAGTCAGGCTACAAATTTTATCAGGAAGAACTTCCTATCTCTGCCCTTCACCTGGCTATAGATAGTTGACCTCTTTGGGGAAACAGGACCCCTTAAAGTACTCATATACTAATGTTTGAATGATCAAACAAAAGGTCTTAGCTGTCTCCCATTGTAATAACTCCCCAAAAACCTAAGAGATGAACAAATCAGCCTCTCATAGAAATTGCTCTTGGATTTTAAAATGTCCTCTGATACGAGAGTGCCAAAATGTATCTGCTTGACCATTTATTTATTCATCAAATACTTGTTGAGTCTTTCACTGGCTTTTAAATTTTTCTTTATTAATTTGAGGAGGGGTGTGTATAGGCCACAATAGCCACAAGAAAGCCAGAGAACAAACTTTTGTGTGTTGGTGCTCTCCTTCCATCACATAGGCCCCAGGGACTGACTGATTTCAGGTCACGAGGTTTGGCAGCAAGTGCCTTCACCTCTGAGCCACCTTGCTTGTGGTCTGATGCCTTGTGAAATTTTAGATGGCAGAGGAGACATGTCAGGAAACAAAAGACCAGAATATATTTGTCAAAATTTGGTAACATGAGAGAAAGAATCTGAACAAGATGATTTTTTTGTCTTTGGAGGAAAGAAAAAGGATAATAATAATAATAATAATAATAATAATAAACATTGCCATGGGAAAAACTATGGTTGCTAGCATTTTCAGAAAAAATGAGAAGATAAAAGCAAAATAAAAAATATTTTGCTCCATGTGCAGAGCTGTTCCAGGCCAGTCAGTGACAAAATACAGAGGAGTGAATCATTAGAAATATTAGATAGAAATAAAGTTCCAGAGTCAAAGAATGAGTACTCATATTAAAAGGTAGATTAATATTATGTGTAAAACATGCATAAACGTGCTTCCACACATCATACGCAAACCAAAATAGCAGAATATTAGTAACCTAAAGATTATCTCAGACATTTCCACAGTTGAAGGCAGTAAGTTCACTTCAATATTCTGAGGAACATAAGAAAAATATAGAACTTGCCATTAATAGCACAAGAAGCTAAAAGAAAAGGGAGGCCTTTGAATTTTTTTTTAAAAGATAATTGTTTGCAACTGAGGCATCTAATTTAGCAAAGCTACCTCAGAAGTGTAATAGCAATATATTACGATTTATTTTCAGTTGAATAACATTGACTGTTTATCACATATGCATTTCAGGGGAAGGAGCTGAGCTCTCCTGCTGTTAAACTCAATAGGTAACATAGAAATAAGTGAAAATAAGTGGTAGTATAAAATTATAAATTACAAATATCTATCAAGGTTAAAAGACTTCTTTTGGAGTGTGGTATGAGTGAGTGTTTTGGGGATTGGAATTTTTGCTTTTGCTTTGGACTCTAGAGGACTCTGCCTCTTAAAATTAGGTGCAATCAAAATAAAAAGTATGCAAAAAATATTTGCTGTGAACTGCATTGTTCAGTTATCCCCTTGATAGACTAAAGAACCAAGGAAACATAAAAGGGAGATGTTGAATTCTAGTCAAATTTTATAATTGACTTTCATACACTAGATTAAGCATTTGTGTAACTGTGACTTTAATTACTTGAGCAAAATAGTGCCAAAAAAGCAAATCAAGAAAATCTCAAAAGTCATAGATTCTTTAAAACTAAAATGTAAATTAAAACATATTCCTAAAGAATACATACTTGCTCCAGTTCTCAGACCCACCCCTAACAAATTTAGTAACATGAACATTGCAAAGTGACACTTGCTTCTTAACACTTTTCCAAATAAAAGTTCTTTGGTTCCAAACATTACACTCCTTGGTGATAAAACTGTGTCCGTTAATCGCAGGTTTAATGATTGAACCTGTGACTGGATGAGGATTCAGTGCAATGTCAAAAGGTAATTAATAATAGATCCCACCAAGGAAATCGAGCGGGAAATTGCTGAGTCTATTTTTAAAGAAGAGCAAGACTAAAGCAATAGCAAAACTAAGACGGTTTTATGCTCTCTAGTTACCCTCAAAGTAGCAGTTATGTGGAAAGACACATTCATCTGAAGAGGACTCCTGCTGATATGAGCAGCAGATGGCTTCTTTATCTCCTCAAAAAACCAGCTCTCGACTATCCATAGAATAATGGGGAATGTTAAGTGCAGCATATTTATCTGTATTAACAAGAGTCTGACTGGAAGAGGTGATTAAAGAGATATTGGGTCAAGTGTAGCTGAGGTTCTCATTCTGTTTCTGTTGCATCACACTTTGCTCACATATCTTGTGGATGATATGATGACATTGAGTGTCCCTTTGAGTCTAAGAGATAGGGAAACTAAAACATGGTGGCATTCCTATACTGAGTGCACAAGTGAACTAGGGTAAAACTTCATTGCACAAAGAAAGCTGTTGACTAGAGAGTGACTATATTAGGTATATAATCTCGAAAGAGAGAGAGATAGGACTCTTCAATTGGAAAATATACTTAAAAGGGGGAAAATACTTTGTTTTTATTAAATTACTAAGAAAGACAAGTAGAGCATTATTTTAAAAGAAAAAGAAAAAATTTTAAAAATTTTAAATTGCCATTTGGAAAAAGAAAAGTCCCTCCAAGTCAACATTTTCCAGAAATCAAAGTAGGTGCTCAAAACTTCATTCTGCTTGTCAGCTGTACTTTATTTCAGGTGTTGGTTTCTCTATCTGCCATTTCTAGAAGAGACTGTTCCACAGCAGATTTCCTGCTATCCTAACTCTTAAGGTCTTTTCACTTCCTCTTCTGTGATATTCCCTGACCTGGGACTGAGATGTAGATGTGTCCATTGCAGTTGGGATGCTCATTATCTGTTTAACTTGTGTCTGCTTGTGATTTTTCTATGATGATAAATGATAGTTTTATTTAAAAATATCATTTATCATCATAGAAATTAGTCTGCATGGTCCATTGTTGATATAAACTTTTTTTTTTATGTTAACCTAAGTCGTTCTGAACTTTCAGACTTGGCCCACTCTCAAACCTTGGGTTCCAGCTCAATCTGTTCAGTTCACTAGATTCTTGCTTGCTCTCACCACGGACAAACTCTGGGTCTTTCCCAGGTTCACATGTTGTGCCCAGTTTAAACAGAATATATCTCAGGACACACACCTGAACGTTGATTCAGCTGGGTAACATCACTGGGGCATTATCTACTCACAACATACCCTACCTTAAGGGATTGTTTTTCTACACAGCCTCTCTGCAGGCCTAGCCTGGTGAGTGCCCAAGATCCCAGCCCCTGCACACCACTCTCACGTGTCCAGCCTAAATAGACCTAGACATCTGTTTTGCTCACCTCCTTTCATGCTCACCATTGAACTGGAATCACATTCTTTCCCCCAACCTAAAATCAACACGGGCCTCTGATAGATTGACCTGTCAACTTCTCATACCAGATGTGATATCAACCAAGTTTAGACAAAAGCTATTACCAAAACCAAACTTCCACTCAACAGAGGCTGTGTACAATCTCACATTAGACAGACAACCATGAAAGAAATCCACATGGTATTTGTTTCAGAAAACACAAATACCAGTAATATAAAAGGTAAAAATGTACATTTCAAAAGCCATACAGAAATTTTCTTCAAAAAACTACAGAACACAGAATGTAAAAGAACTAGTAAATTTCATCAAAACATTCAAGGACTTTAATGATGATGAAAAGAAACAGCTTAACGAGTTTGAAGAAAATAGCAATAAACAGCTGAATCATGTCCAAGAAAACACAAACATAAGACATCAGTAAAAAAAATAAATATTAGAGAAATCTGATGCTGAAATGGTGATGGAATTGAAAAATTACAATAACCCAACTATAAAACTCAGTGGAAAACCTTGCAAGTAGAATGCATCTAGTAGAAGACAGAATTTCGGTATTAGAAAACAATGTAGAGGAATTGTAACGTACAAACAAAGACTAGGAAATAAATTAACCACAAAGGAAATACCTAAGAACCATGGAACACCATAAGAAGACAAATTCCTTTAATTTTAGGTATAACTGAAGGAGAAGAATAAATATTAATGGCATACTGAAGCTCTTTAAAAATATCATAGAAGAACATTTCACAAATTAAGGCAAGATATGCCTAGATAGACCCAAGAATCGCACAGATTTTCTATTAGGAGGTACCAAAACAAGTCAAATATAAACTCAGTAGATGGCGAGTAAGGATAAAATGTCATAAATAAACAAATAATTAAATAAAAGAGACTCCTCACAACATATTATTGTTAATACACTAAGTATATAAAACAAAGTAGGGGTGTTGACAGGTGAAGATAGACAGATGATACATAAACAGACGGATGATAGGAAATAGTATGCTAAATGAGCCAGTGATCCATGGTGATTGAAAACTTTGCTTGATTTAGAATCACATAAGGGGACCAATACCCATGCTTGTTCAACGACTTAATATGTCCAACATTGTATCTGTTTTATATGTATCTGTTTTATATATTCACATTTATATGAATACATGTACACACATTATAACACAATATACTCATACCAAATATATACATACACACATACACACACAGAAGAAATAACTCCTGAGTTAATTTAATATATGTATATTTTCTTTTTTTTTTTTGAGACAGGGTTTCTCTGTGTAGCTTTGGAGCCTGTCCTGGAGCTAGCTCTTGTAGACCAGGCTGGCCTCAAACTCACAGAGATCAGCTTGCCTCTGCCTAGCAAGTGCTGGGATTAAAGGCATGCACCACCATCACCTGGCATTATATATTTTCATAACCAGAAAATGTTCGAAGATAAACTTTGATAGTTTTAGTTTAATCAAGTGTTGAATTCAATGTCTTTTCAAATGCAAGTGTGACAGTTAGTTCTGATTATAGACTTGATTGAAATTTGAATTAGAGACAGACCTCTGAGATTCCATCTTACACCTGTAAGAATGGTCAAATTCAAAAACATTGACGACAACTTATGCTGAAGAGGTTGTGGGATGAAGGGAACACTTCTGCGTCACTGGTGAGAATGCAAGCTGTTACAGCCCCTTTGGATGTCAGTGTGGCAATTTCTCAGAAAATTAGGAAACCACCTTCTTCCAGACCCAGTAATACCACTTTTGGGTTTATATCCAAAGGATGCTCAATCGTGCCANAGCCCCTTTGGATGTCAGTGTGGCAATTTCTCAGAAAATTAGGAAACCACCTTCTTCCAGACCCAGTAATACCACTTTTGGGTTTATATCCAAAGGATGCTCAATCGTGCCACAAGGACATGTGCTGAACTATGTTCACAGCAGCATTGTTTGTCATAACCAGAAACTGGAAACAACCTAAATGCCCCTCGACTGAAGAATGGATAAGGAAAATGTGGTACATTTACACAACGTACTACACAGCACAAAAAAAGACATCTTGAAATTTGCAGGAAAATTAATGCAGCTAGAAAATATCATTTTGAGTGAGGTAACCTAGACACAGAAAGGCAATTATTACATGTACTCACTCATATGTGGTTTTTAATCATAAAGCAAAGAACACCAGCCCACAATCACCATCCCAGAGAATCACAATCCCAGAGAATTTAACAACAATGAGGACACTAGGAGAGACATACATAGACCTAATCTACATGGGAAGTAGAAAACGAAAAAATCTCCTGGTTGAATAAATAGGGATCACGGGGACCTTGGGAGAGGGTTGAAAGGGAGGGAAGAGGCGGTGGGAGGGGGCAGAGTAAAGTGTACAGCTCAATAAAAATCAATAAAATAAAAAACTGACAGAAAAATAAAGAAAATCAAGAGGTCACTTTTAACTTGTCATAATAATAGCTGATTTCTATTTTAAGCTCAAAGACTGTGTAGCAGCGCACTACAAGGTGTAAATATCTGTGGATAGTAGTCTATGATACACTGCTCTGTAAAAGTATCTGGGTAGTTAAAGGAGAAAGAAAAGTAACCAAGGATATAAAAGTCTAAAAGATTCCATGCCCACCAACTTTAGTCTACAGAGAATACTGGAAACAATACTTCAGACTTAAGAGGAGAATAAACATAACCAAGCAACTAGAAAAAAATTGAAACAGGGAAGACTGAAACACAAAATAGATACAAGAATAAAAACATTAGAAAACACACAAAAGAGGCATCAATCAACATACAACTTACAGTAATAACTTTAGGTATTTATGAACTCAACTCTTAAAATGACACAATACAGATAAATGGACAAAGAAACTAAACTCATATTTCCATTTTTATAAGAAACTAATTTTGTGGCTATCGTAAAATGTGAAGTTTCTCTGAATTTCCTCTCTGCTTCTCTATCCTTTGTGTATAGGAGGGCTACAGATTTTTTTTGAGTTGATCTTGTAACCTGCCACATCACTGAAGGTCTTTATCAATTGTAGGAGTTCTTTGGTAGAGTTTTGGGGTCACTAATATACACTATCACATCATCTGCAAATAATGAAAGTTTGACTTCTTCATTTCTGATTTGAATCCACTTGATCTCCATACGTTGTCTTATAGCTATTGCTAGAACTTCAAGAACTATGATGAAGAGATATGGTGAGAGTGGACAGCCTTGTCTTGTTCCTGATTTTAGTGGAATGGCTTT